>JACXGI010001987.1:45592-81306 GCA_016801175.1 Esox masquinongy | reverse complement strand
GGTTGGGTGGTGGGGTGGGTTGGTGAGGTGCTCAGAGGTCGCTCATGAGATCCACTGTCCCTGCTGTTGCTGGCCCTGGGAAAGCATTGATCTTAAATCCTTTGCAGTGTAGGAGTAAGGGCAGTGTTTTGGAATGGAAATTCAAATGGCCCGATTAATTAAAGGGTTCTGCTGTACTGGGCCTGTATGTTGGTTTGGATTGGATCACAGTAACGTCCCTGTCCTGACAACCACAGCAACTGCCTTCCCTGTCCAGTCACGGCCCCTGTCTCTCTGGTTGCTTCTTCCCGGGCCCCTTGCTCCATCTTGGGCTATCCAGCAGTCCTCTGAGACCCCCACCCCCCACCCACACTTTACCAGTGAAGGTCATACGGATGACCCTCACCTGTGCCGTACTCAACGTCCTCCTCGCTGTTATGGCAACGCCATTTCGGCAAAGGTGTGGAGGGTATTCTGGTTCAAAATGGCTGCCGTGGAACACCCCTGGGGGGTGCTGTACATAGTCAGTGGATTTGGGCGGGTTACCGCTAAATTATGTAACACTTAGAGTCTGTGGAAACGTTCCATTGGTTTTACCCTAATCAATTATTTAATTGGCATTGCACCTGACCGTCGTGAGGAGTCTCGTCACCCTGTTCAACAGTGCATGTGTGCTGGGCGCGGCCATGCCTTCATCTAATTGTATGTGTCAGTAATTATTGTTTTGGTGTGGAGGGATTTGCAAGCCAACTAAACAAGGAGGTCACCAGGGTCACTTCATCCCGGAGCTTGGGGAGCTGTTGACGAGTCAACCTCTCGGCTTCCCGAGTACCCTTAAATAGATTAGTCTCCGGTCCCGAAAGGGCGATCGCCCCTTGCTTGCTTCCACGGGCCAGCCCAAAGCCCCCCAGCGCGGCTTGTTCTGCCCCAGAAAAATGGCAGACTTGTAAATAAGTGTAAGACAGTAGAGTCCTCCTTTCTTGTCTGCTCTTTAATCTGGGGAGGAAATGTAACAATGTGCACCGCCGTCAGCCAAAGGCTGCCTGTGCTGCGAAATCAGCAAATGTCAATATTGGCCTCTGTGAGATTATGTAGGGGTTTTTTTTCAAACGGTGCTTCTCACCCCAGGCCTTCCGCACATCGCCCCAGCTCCAGACTCCCGGCACCAGCATTGGGTTTCCGTGGAGAGCGGGTTTATTCTTTGCCAGATTGTACTCCTGTGGGAAATGCATTCCCCTGCTCATTTGCACACAATCAAGCTTTTGACTCCAAACACATTACCATAAATATTGGAGAGGTTTTATCCTTTTGTCGATTTGGAGAGAATGGGTTCATGATAGAGGAGCAAACATGTCCTCCATTTCAGAATCTGGACCCAGTACTGGAGGTGGTGTGTTGACATGTTCTATGTCTGCAATAATGTTTTTGTTTTCTAGTGTGTTTTCTCTCTTTACATGCTGTTATTTTTCCTGTCCTTTTCCCCCTCTCTCCCTTATCCATCATCCGGTAATCCCCCAGAGTGTGTTTGGCAGTGGTGAGAACACCAAGGTGCGAGTGTCAGAGCTGGAGGAGGAAGTCAGGACCCTGAAGAAGGTCAACAAGGACCTGTACGACTTCTCGGCGCAGCTCCTCACCAAGCCCAGCTAGAGGAGCCATAACCCCTGGTCACGCCTCCCCCTTCCCTCCAACCAGGACTCAGGGGGAGCGAAGACACGACAGGGCCCCTTCAATGCAGACCGGTGGTGTGGGGAAAGTTGTGTGCTTTGCAGGTTAAATCAGCAGGATCTGGAGTGTGAATGTTGTACTGCTGACTTCACCACAGAATTTTGGTGTGATTTCATTTCAGTTATTGTGAAGAAAATATTGCCTGATTTTTTTACTTTTTTTTTTTAGTGTGAATGTTCAATATTAGTAGTGTATTGCTGCCAGACTCGGTGACTGTTGATCTTAGCCAAAGCACCAGTCAGCCCAAATTTGGCTTAACAGGGTTGTTATTGCCTTACATCCCTTTTTTTTTTTTTTACCTGGCTAACCTCTTCTCTTTCCCCCCGTTTCCCAGTCCTTCACCTTCGCTGGGACTCATTCTCCCAGCGCCATTCAACCCGCTAATACATTGGATGGATTTGTCTTATGGCTTAGCCGTCGAGGCTGCTGCTAATTTCAGTCAGAAAGTAGATGTTGTGACCCCCATGGTTCGTAGGTCCCCTTCATGGTTCCCGCTCAAACAGAAATGTTTTCCTATTAGCAATATGCACATCCTGTGTAAACCCAATTTTTTTACCCATTAAAACAGCTCAATGCAGGAACTATCTCAAAGAAAATGTTGGTGTTAAAAAAAATGTAAGATTAGAGCAATGTTTGATTTACACCGAGGAGCCTAAAGCCTGTGAGTTAAGTTTCTCAATACCTTTAGCAAACATGGATTTGGTTGAGCACTGCTCAGCAGCAATACACAACTGGCAGAAGGAAACAATTAACCAGTCAGAAAGGAAAATGTCTCAGCTCTAAAATCCCCTTTCCTCTCATCACTGTTAATTCTCCACCGGGGGCACTACATTAGAGGCAGCGACTTAGAAACTAGCTGTTGATATCGTTTTTTTCTTTTATTCACCCTGCTTTGATGAGATCAGAAGCAGCAGCCTGTATGTATGTATGTGTGCTTCGTTGGTAGAGAACAGGGAAATGATAAGAACAGCGTCCCTCCTGCGCAGGGAAAGCCAAGGCTTTAGAACTTCAGTCCTAGTTCACCAAGAGATTTACCACACTCTGTTCACCCCAATTTACAAACTGCTTTGGTGTCAGGTCAGTCTAGGGAGCTCTTGTGGACCTTGATTAGAGAAATCGTAGACTCCAAGGTGAAGAGTTCAGTAGTATCTACCTTTTTTTGTACTTATTGTTGCATTTTCACCATTGTAACGGTTTTCTATCTTTCTGAGACTGTGACAAATAAAACACGTTTTGTACATTGTTTCCTGGTTCATTTTCTTTTCCAATTGACTCATCTTGTAGTATTGGGTAACCTCATGTAAGCTTAATACTAGGACACAATGATGCAAATAGCCTTGAGCTAGAATGAAAGCAGCGGTCTGAGAGGCGGGTCGCCTAGCGGTCTGAGAGGTGGGTCGCCTAGCAGTTAGAGCATCTGCTCCCAGGTCATATTTAAAACAGCTTCCTTTTTTCAATAATTATATAGTTCAGTAACAAAAACAATTTGGGCTCAAACAACCAAATACTGCTTTTCTATCAACAAAAATGTAAATGATACCCACAAAACAGAAAGGGCCAATACAAAGGAAGAAAAAAAACAGAGGAAACCCCTGCTTTTATGAGTACCTGACACTCCCAGGAGAAAAAGGACCTTTGGACCAGCTGTAAAGAAAGACAGACTGCTGAGCAAATTATGTAAAGATTAGAGATGAGGCGTATTACGTTGACTTCTGGGTCTTCATCTATGTGCGCTTCAATGAATAAACAAGGCAAGCCATTCCCCCTCTGACCTTGAAGCAATCTTTTCGACGTCAGTCCACAAACTGAATTCACGCAGATCAAACCACTTTGCGCCAGTCGCTGAAAACGTGTCACGGAAGGTGACTTCGCCCACAGCGTGTAGATGCCCATTTGGTGACTGAGCTTTCATTTCTGTGTGATTATATGTGACACTTTCATTTGAATCAATGTGGCTTTGGCGACGTGAAATGGGGCTGATTGCTGTGACCTCCCAGCTGGTTGCTACCAGTACTGCTGCTAATCACAGCGCTGCATGAATTTGATGAGCCCGTGCACGGCCTCCTCCCTTTCATTTGGAATGTTCCCCCTCTGCCACCGTCATCTTGAATGCCTTGTGTTTTTACTTGACACTTTTCTGATTCTGTACGATAGCAAACAATAAAACGCCTGGCGTTACATGAACCCTTGTGATTAGCGCCGTGGTGCATCTTGCAACATGGGATAGGAATTCCAATTCATCCCGTCTAACATTTATCCTGCTGTCACGTTTCTCACTTCGCCATCTCAACTGTCCGCTTTCCTGCCTCCTTCATTCATTTTGTAGGAGAGGAAATACATTTCCCAGGTATTTCCTGGAACATTCCGCTCTTGTATAATCGAATATATATAGTCTATTTGAGGCAACTTATTTTCAATTGTTTTTTTGGCATCGTTCCACTTTCATCCTTGGCTATGTCTCCTCCATGTTTAGGTCAGACTGGAAGTGCAGGATGGGTCATGTTCTCGATTGAGTTGTTCATATTTATGAAAACGAATCCTCATCTGTGGGTTTTCTTTAATCGATTCGACATAGGAGTCAGTAAAACGTTTTTCTATTATGAATCTTTTTTGTGCATAGGAGTATTTGTAGGCAAAAATCTATAGGGAATTATTATTTTCAATCCTCTGGAGAGGTAAGTCAAATGTGTAACCAGCTCAGGTCCATGTCTGTAATGGAAGCACACTATGTCACCTAAACTAACAGATGGGAGTGAACTTCATGATGTTATCTTTTTGGCGGGGTGGGGGGTTTATGTGCACACAAGCTTAACAAGCCTAGCAATCCTGGTACAATGTAAAATTGATTATGGAACGCGAAGCAAATTCAGACCGATTATTTAACGCAATCAACCCGTGTACGCCACGTGAATTCCTAATTGCTGTCCTGGCATTTAAAGGACAAGAGTCCTTGTAAGATAATGATACTTTACATTACTCACGCAGAACATGATGTTAACGTTCTTGCCACCTGACTAAAGCAGAAGAGAAACTTTTTTTTTTTTACGAAAACGTTAATCTGGGAAGGAAAGCGAGGAAGAGAGTGAGTGGTGTTGCTTTGGGCTCCAGTAAAGAGACATGCTCCTCTTCAACCTTGTTTAATCCCCACGTTTCTGCAGAAGAGTCGCTTTAACGAGATAGAACTCATTAGCTTTTATCTGTGCCAGTGGAGGATCCATGTGAGATGGCACAATTGGGGAAAATAGGGTGGGGGTGCTTAAAATTGAAGACAAAAGATCGAGGTGCTTTGAGGACAGTCGCCCTTCCACACGGTGCCCGGAGCCTCAGTAGTGGGTCGTCACGCCAATTCTCAATTCCTCTGAGGCAAGGACCCAAAACACAGGTAGCCTGCATTGAAGGAATGGCATGTGTATGTATATCACAATTATATTTCTGCCCTTTTAGGGACGAATCACACCGGATCAAATGAAAACACAAAAGAAACATTCGCCACTGTTTATCTGCAGACTTCGTTAATTAAAGCCCTCCTGTGTTGCGAAGGCTACTCTCAAACAAAACCCCAGCTGTTAGCACTTTGAGCGCCTCAGAGATACAGAAAATAACGAGGGGAAATGGAATCTGTTCCCAGGGAAAAAAATCAAGATTCATTAGCCAGATGCTATTGAGACAATTTTTCACCACTGGAGAAAAAAAAATGAACTGTCATTTTAAGTGGGACATCCTTCTTTGTTTCTTCTAAAAATCTTTTTTTCCTGGGACAGTTGGACACGTGCTCGCCGCACCAGAAGATGCCTCTTGCTGTACACTTTGTTAAACAAAATGTCTATGGAAATAATTGCCAATGCCGTCCATGCTGTTTCGCCTAATTGAGGGCTAATTCCTCTAGTGTAAGGCCTTGTTAACACATCTACTGGGGAAAAGGAACACCTGTTGTTTCCTAGCTTTGTCAAAGGACTTCTTACTGTAGTTGGGCAAAGGTTTGAAAGGTTTTTATCTTGATCCGTGATGACCTAGGCCTTTGCGCTTAAAGGTGTAAAGAACAAATTCACGACATAGTATTGGAATTCAGTTACTGTATGCTAAAAGAGACAAAAAGGGAGGGTTTGAAGTGACACTGGCAATATTCATACTGGTCCTGTGTTTCATAAGTGTTTCATACGTGAAGTTCAGAAACACTAATGCTGTAAATGAACCATTTTATCACTTCAAAATTGTCTAACGTTTGATTAAGCAATAAGTTGATTTGGGCATGTGATATGGCCAATACACTGTGGATAAGTGCTGATTTTGGGCAAAGAGCAACACAGTTCCTGGATATAGACCTTAGCGGAGACGTATTGGCCATCTACCAGAATCCCCTGAGGTATGGCTTCATAAAAAGGCCAAGCTGTTAAAGATGCAGTATTATTTTGTGTTGGCACTTTTTTTTGCTAGTTAGTGTCTCAGATATTTTGAAAAACTGCTTTTGAGATCAGTACTGAGTAATTGTAGTGTACCGTTTTAAAATGTTTAGGGCTAGTTCTGTGGACACAGAATAATCCTAGTCCTGGACTAAAGAAATCAAACTAAATGGAGATTTTCATTGAGCTGGATTTTTAGTCGAGGGCTAGGCTTAATCCGTGTCTGCAAAACCAGCCCATAGGCACCTTGTTTTAATGATAATGTATCACCACATATTTAACCAAAGATAGCCTTAGAGAAAGAAATTAAAAAAAATCCATATTAGGATTTGTTTAATACCAGTGTTTAAGTTAGTTCCCATCCCCAAGTGTATTCAGAGCGGGCCTCTGCTCCCTCGTCCCTGTGAGGTTCACATGTAATGAGCCAGAAAACCAGAACTGAAAGTGTCTGTGGAGGATCTAGGTCTGTAAATCCACAGCCTTGAGCTCTGGCAGCTCCAGTCTGTGGGAAGAAAAAAGCACTGAAGACCTCGCCGAGGTGGGAGCTGGGCTGGGCAGGGCTGGCCTGGGCAGGGCAGGGCAGGGCTGGCCTGGGCAGGGCAGGGCTGGCCTGGGCAGGGCAGGGCAGGGCTGGCCTGGGCAGGGCTGGCCTGGGCAGGGCAGGGCAGGGCAGGGCTGGCCTGGGCAGGGCAGGGCTGGGCTGGGCTGGCCTGGGCAGGGCTGGGCTGGGCTGGGCTGGGGGGGTGGTAAGGCGGGAGGGAGAGGGGGAGATGCAGGGGATTGAGGAAGACTGCTTTTCTTTAAGGGGGAACCCTGAGAAGGCCGGATATCTTCTGGTTTTAGAGCATGTCAAAGCTGTGTGAGCGTTGTGTGGTGGAGAGAGGAGAAATAAAGCCATGTCACTGCACTTCATGCCCCTTGTTGTCTGGCATGAGACATCCTCATACACAGAACTTTGGATGGATGGTTTAAGGCTTGTCTAGTGACAGTTTAAAGGACAAGATTCATCTCGAGGTGAGAGATTTCTCACAAAGTGATAGAGCTGAATTCAGTGTGATCCCTTCTGCTTCTCCCTTCGGACATGAAGCTCCGGCATTCTGACACTTCGCCAGTTCTTGGAACAGCAGTTTAGTAATTTAGTAAAGAGTGCTGTATAAGCTGGACCTTGCCTCCCAGAACCCCCAAACTGTCACTCCTCATGTTAATGAATGTGTCAGAGGTGAAGAATCGAAAGGATACAGAGGAGGTACACACACAGTGGACTGGTTTTTGCCTTTGTTTACATTTTCATGGGGTTTCTTTGTGGATCCGACATTCTCGTTTCCTTATTCTTGTGTATATGCCCAGCACAAAAGACCCACCACCCAGAATGATTCTAACCCATGCAGAATCACAGGGAAATAGCTGGGGTACGTTATCGCTGGATGTGCTTTTGTTTATGTGCGACACAATTTTCCGAGGTAGTTTTTTTGGGGTATTGCAAATAACCATGGATTATCTTCACATGGGAACTAGGTTAATACTGCCTGTAGGGGATTTCACTGCCTCTGACACCAGGCGAAGCCAGTCAGCCTTCTGTGGACACATTTTTACCTGTTACCTGCCCCATCGGTAATACACATTTGCTTACACTGTGGTTGCATTGTAAAAAGCATTCCCAACTCATTAGATGCCGAAGGCATATCAGCCCAGCTTGCACATTATGGAATATTCATGACTTGCTTTCTTTGCTCCCAAGCTACTTAAATACCTACGGTGATCCCATCATCTGACAGACGGTTTATTAGGAATGCAGGCTGCCAACAGACTCAGTTCAGGCATCTTCTGGGTAAAAGGAAACAAAATCATATTTCAGAATGTAGGAAAATCCTATGCACACGCTGGTATCATGTAACAATGTGTGTCTCCTTGAGCTGCAGTGACTGTTGGTCCAGTAAATGTGTTACTGTAGCGATGGAGATCGATTTTAAACTAAATTGATACTAGGAACGTGTTTTTGTGGATCGATATGCTTGTTTCTCAGTAAAAGCCGGTGTGTGTCAAAGGCCGTGAACTTGAGAATGACCAAAGAGCTGCAGAAAATCAAGATTTAATTGAGACTACATAATGTTTTCTGTTTTCATCATAGGGTAAAATTAGTTTCCCAATTTACCAAAAGGTTAAATTACCTTTCACATTTCAAACCTCTAATCTCCTTATTAAAATGTCCCAAGTCACTCGGACACTGTGGCATTTTGAAAGACCTTTGTCTGTAAAGAGGCGTGTGCGTGTTTGCGTGTGTGCGCCTGCGTGTGCGTTTTTTGGGTGCCCATGCTTCTGGGTGCAAAACCAGCTCCCGAAACAAGCGGAATCAGAGTTCTGACATACCTGGGTGGAGGATTCTCCAGAGGTTCGTTCAGCGCCCTTTCCCCTCACCCCTCCTGTTACATTTCACGCACATGTGATGCAGGGATGTTCATGGAATGTTAAAATAGCTGTCTGACATTTAAAAGCAAGGCAATGTGTAGCAATCTCCATCTTAAAAAACAACAACTTCTAGTTGTGTGGTGCTGGCTCAAAAATGTGAAAACAACTGAGAATGTTCTCTATACATTTTACCTTTTTGTCATTTAACTGACGCTTTTATTTGGAGCACATTACATTACTGGTTAAACACATTTATGTGCCAGTTTATTGGCATTTCTTTAACTAACAAAGGTGGCCAACAATCCCCATAAACCAATGACGCTTTCCTTAATCCTAAAGTTATGAGCATAGCAACAGCTTTTCAGTTTGGCTCAACATCAGTTAGATATGAAGGGTAATGTGACAAAATCTGCATATGTTTTCAATGTAATTGTTTTGGTTTGTTCTATTGTTTGTTCGTTTTTTTTCTCCAAGCTTTAGGGACACTCATTTCCCAAATGATGTTTAAATAAGCACAAACAGATAAATATTCCCGGAATCTACTTCTTTTCTGGTGGATTAGCAGAAAAGAGGCCATTTAAAGAGTGCTATGGTCTTATAGTCAATGACAGCTTCAAATAGAAGTCAGTGAAGTGTGCAGAGGAACAGTTGACATTTTTTATATTAACTGGGGGACCAATTTGCCTGCTTCTATCACTGGAGGGGACATGCCCCCCTGCTCCTGCTGATACTATGCCCTTGAAATTACAATGGTGGAATGATACTCTGTAAAATCCATTATATCAATACGTTGATTGACCCTGAATTTCTTTTCCTTCGTCCTAAGAAGAAGAGAATGGAAAGATGTGCCCAAACTTTGGGAAGCGCCACAGATGATGTTTCATCAAGAGAACATGTATTCAAATTACATCCTTTGAAAGTGATTATAATACTCAGTTTTTGGGAGGGGCCTGCGAGTCAAGACCTCAGTATCTGGAGTGGTAGATGCCAGAATAATTGTGTGGTCTGTTCTACATCAGTTGACCACTTTCACAATGCATCTCTCACTGGACATTTTGAAAAATGTGTCTAATGGACAGCTGGGAATCTAAACAATCCAACGCTGTAGGATTTAACGGAGACACTTCAGCAGTACCTTGTAGTATACTGTCATAGGGCAAAATATACAGACTGAAAACACAAAGTTTTCACATTCTAGGGGCCTTCAAAAATCGCTGGGACATCTAAGTGAGCCCAAAGGAGCAGATTTCATGCGATTCACAAAAGTGTGTGTATGTGTATGTGAGGAGGGTGGGGGTGTGGTTGGCAGATGACAGCAGCAGCTCTAATGGGTCTGAGCGCTGTCTCCCTCTCTGATCACCTGGGAGATGGGCTGCAGTCCAAGCTAAACACTCCATGGTTATGCATTCCACCCAGGTAGGAGTGAATGGGCAAACAAGACTTAATGGCTGCATGGTAGTGCAGTGTCACTTTGGGGAATTAGCCATGATTCGAGCAGATGGATGAAGTTTCGCCTGGTGGATCTCAAGTAGGAAATGTGTTGGCCTTCCTGTACTGTGGGATTAATGTCCAATTTCTGCAGTCAATCTCAGAGACTTGTGAAATTTGGGAAATGAAACACAAGTCAAGGGAAGGGTTGGTTAATGCAGCAGTTAGCTGTCATTATATCTGAGTTTTAAGATCTCTTCCACAAAGTTGAATACACTATTACTATACTATGCTATTTTTATAACAATTTACTGACTACTGAAATGTCTATCAATATATATTGCCTGGGTTGGCAGTGATCATTATGATTTAATTCCAGATCATAGTTTGACTGAATCCTATATTGTGCACAGGTAACTAACAGAAAGTGACTATTTACAGGTAATTGACATAAATTACGTGGGAGTGATATCAGGTATATTGAAAGCAGGTGCTGCTATCCCTTCAATACTTAGGGTCATGTATAAAGACTCCTGGGCAAGCCATTTTGTCTGATGGCTACCATAGCCTGTGTTTTTGATATAGGGCTAAATGTTGGGGCACCTTTGGCAGGAGCGTCAGTCGCAAGATCGCAACCTAACTAGAAGCTTACAGATTGGGATACTCCAGAGCGGTGCGTGAGACAGCGTTTTTCACCACAATAAACAAAGCAACAAACAATGACATTTCTCATGGAAGAATGGTGTCAAATCTCTTCAACAGAATTTCAGACACTTGTATTATTTAATATGAGCATTTAATATTTCACTCTGATCCCCATTTGCTCCAGCAGCTACTCTTCCTGGCCCCCAAACACAAAGTAAAAACAGGACACATAAATACTGTATATTACAAAAAAGACATTATTCAAAACATTGTGCCAAATATACACATGATATAATCACACAACACTGCATATTACGGTCCATATTGCAACAATCCACTGTGTGTCTGTGTGTTGTGTGTCTCTGTGTTGTGTGTGTACTTTCACAGGCTCTGTTATGCCGCAAAGGTATTCTTTTATCTGTTTTTTTTAAGTCTGTTTTTAATTGCTAGACTGAGTTACCTCGGGTGGCAAAGTCCCATGCAGTCACTGCTCTATTTAGTGCTCTGAGCCTCCCAGCTTCTGTTCTGGATATTTGGAACAGTGAAAGGTTATCTTGTGTGGTACAGTAACTGTGGTTGAACTCCTTGCAAACTGCTTAAACAGACAGTTCGGATCCCTCAACAGCTCACACAGGAACCAATAGTGATGGAGTCAGTGTCTCCACTTTGCTTCAGGACAGACTGACACGCATATTATTGACATTTACTCCTCATGTACATCAAAGTGCAATACGTGCATCTTTGTTCTGGTGCGTTCTTAATGTCTTTCTGTGCTACCCTTTGCTAACCACCTGGGCAGCAGTCGAGGTGCATCACAAATACGGCCTGTATGATCTGTGTAGATGTCAAGAAAGCACACCAGTGCCTTATGGACTGACTGAGCATCCTCTCAACCACTGAGGCCAGTGTGCCCCTATATGTTTGACTGTTTCCTAGGATTCAAGTGAATGGTGAAGTGGGACCACAATTTTGACTGGTACTGTAAATTAATTTTGCTATATACCATTACCAACTATTCTAACACAAACTGTATGTCTTTCTTGACATATATATTGTTGAGTCATCAGTGTTCATATTGTAGACTCAGGTTTTAGTAAATATTAGTGGAAGGTTAAAAACAGACACTCATTTGTCACTGCCCAGCAAGTTTCCTTCCTTATAAGCATGCCAAAGGTTTGTTGTACATTTTTCTAATGTAACATTTCTTGCGGTCAACCACTTTCTTTCTCTTACATTGGGTAAGTACTTTTTAAACACAGGCTGGTTGGCTGGCTGTATAGACATGTTGTCTTGTGTGGTGCTGCCCTACAGCAGTTTGAACCAGAAGGTGCTTTGATATTCTTGGAGAGCAAAATGGCCTTTGCCTCTCTTCTTGCCTCACCGTGTCTTAAGGTATTACATTGGAGAAGTGGCAAATGAGAGCCCGAGTGAAGTGGCAGATATCCTTACGGTTACTGTGTATGACCAGTAACTGCAAGAGTAGTAGATCAAATCCCTGACCTGGCAAGTTACGTATTCAGCTACCAATTTACCATCAAGGTTATTTAGTTACCTGCTTGTTACCTGCTTTATTGATAGATAGCAATAGTTTCTTCACCTTTTCTACGATAATTTGCTAGATTGAATTCGACAGTGCTTATCCTTCATTATCTGGTATATTATGCATGAGTAATTAAAGTGTTAACAGACACTGGACCACTACTGAAGAATGAATGGGGGAAATGTTGGCAGCAACATTTCAGTTACATTGAATCTGCACATATTATTATTCTCTTTTCATATTCAATTACATTTTGTAGAGTTTAGAGGTCTCCTTGGATGCTTAAATGGATCTGTTCGTGTGAAAGTACCGTCCAACACTGACAAGACCCAGACATTTCTACGGGGGAAATCAATACCTGATCCATTTTGGATCAGAGGTGGACCAGATCCAATCCGAAATATGTCAGAGGTGAAGGAGGATCCAATCTGAATTGTATCAGACCCAAATGGATCTGAAGATCCATTTTGAGCAGTTGGCCTAGCCTAGCCGTTCTCTTGTTTTTCTTCAGGGTTGACAGAAGTAAACAGACCATCTCATATTGCCTGAGGGCTCCTGTGCTTCAGCGTTTCCCTTTGCATTTCCTTGTCTCTAAGCCATGTTATCCAGGGAAGACGTTACAAAAAATATTTGACTTTTGAAACCACAGTAATAGGGCGGTAACGGCAGTCAACTATGACATTTAAGATACAGGATTAGCAGCACGCTATTGTTACAGCGCACTCGACAGCAGTCTTTATTTGCAAAGGCGCGCTTAACTCGTTGTCAATAACTACATTTCACACTCCGGCTGCTTTTTAATTTAACACAGTGGAAGGACTTCGAGGTATGGAGTGATACCTAGAGACATCTCAAGGTATTATCCGTGCCTCACAAATGCCCTCCTCAACAGAAGGCTTGGTGCTTCCTGCTGTGGATAAAAGGCAGAAAACGAACTGCTGGGAGAGAGGGACACAGCGCACAGCACGTCTGCCCATGTGGAGCAGAGGGATTCCTCAGTCGTCTTCTTTCACTGTTGGGTTTTATTGGGGAAGTGGAAACCAGCTGGCGTTTCCATTAGTGGCATGGAAGCGCCAGTCACTCGTCATAACAGGCTTTTAAACGTATTCCCCAGCATAGTGTTTGGAATAAAGGGCTAATTAACATGCCACTTGTGTAAATTAAGCATTAAGTAATGCAATAAATGTCAATTGTTCTCAGTTGGGGGAAAAAGATTGCAGGCACACACTGCAATGCCCTGAGTGACAGACACATTCTAAAGGTAAACAGTTTGGCAGACAAACATGTGTAATGATGTTTGCATGCCCTCAAAAACACATACTGAAATGCTATAGACATAAAAATTTTACTGGAATTATATAGACATAAAAATGCCACTGAGAATTATTTTAATTGGTTTTATTTAAAAGATAACGATTATACTGGTGAACAGTTAATAATGGTGAATAACCAGGGGTGTAGAATAAGTGGGGGACAGTGGGGTCATGACCCCCCCGGAAAAGAGTGAAAATCCTGGGATCCATTGACCTTGACCCCCCCAAAATACAATACAAACCTTTGCCGTTTTGAATATCAATAATATGGTAGCCAACATATGAACAAAACGAAATTGTTATAGTTAGGGTTAGGAAAGTCATGAAGAAGTTTAAAAGTCATGACATTTTATTTTATCAAACAACAACTCTATTTCCTTGCTAACGGCAATGTCATACTAGTATCAATGAGTCATTCTGGTTATTGACCTTATTGATTATGTCAATGGCGCAGCATTGTTCTTATTGTGTTTGTCAGACGGTTTCTGCCTACCCGTTTTGTTTAACGGGCTTTTTAATCGGTGCTGGTATCGACTGGTAATAATTACTAACATGATAAGAATATGTCTCAGGTTTATCGCGTGTATGCAACTCGTATCCATTTTATCATCCACTTGTGATTGTGATTACATCAGTATACCTTGACACCCGTTGAAATACGGATACATGTACTAGTATAAACCGCACTGTAGTATCACTTTTTTTAAAGGATTCTTAGCAAAATCGATATGTAGGCTGATTGGGAAGAAATAAATCATAAAACCGCGAGTAACTGTCCAGGTTGATTTAGTGCAGTTTACCAAAGTTAATGTGGCCGGTCTCCAGCTGAGACTATTTTATCTTGGACTTAAAAGCAGATTTGCCCATGTCCTGTGTGCGTGCCAAGTCTTGAGACGCCAGTGCAATTGTTGGTCCAATCACTTGCTTACTTTTTTTTGGGGAGTGTCACACTGGGGCTGGTCATCTGGCATTTCGGTCAAGTGCCACATGGACTGGTCCTTTGTAGCCCGGTGGGAAAAATCGACGTTGTTTTTGTGTGACTGCAAAATTACCATTAGGCGTCTTATAATCGGGCCCTCAAGAATCGGGGATCCATAGTCTACTTTTGGATCGATTGCATTTCATTTCCCATTGCATGACCTTTCATGTGCGGATAGATTATTTTGGAAATAAAAGGGACACATTTAGGTTGATATTAAATTAGTGAATTCCAGCCCAGATTCTCTACAAAAAGCTTTTTTAAACGTTCCAAATCTGATTCACGAGATAGTTATTTGTGGTCGTTTCACGTTTCAATATGCAAGTAGAAGGGTTGAAATAAACACATAATATTATTATTTTCATTGTGACACGGCGCAGGTGTCTGTTCATTTGTTATACACCGTACAATACTCCCGCCTCAACAGTGCTGCTCTGCTAGTGTTATCAGAAGATGACAGTCCAGCGGCATCTCCGCCTTTCCATCGTGCACCCCCTCCCCTTCTCCTAGTCACACATTTTCACTGTAACGCCATCTGTAGATCACCGTTCATATCATCGTCAACAAAAAGGAATAAAGGATCTTATAGCCGAGAAAAAGGGAAGAAAGAAATAAGGCAAGCAATGCTATCTTCTGACAATACCTCATTCTGTTTGAGAGCGCAGCAGGATGAATTTAATCTTCACAAGATTCTTGGCATACTTTTACTTCGGATTCCAAGTCATTCTACAGTTCTTCATCGACCCTTGTCACCTCCATCCTCAGCCATGCCACATTCTGGCGCAGATAGGACACACCGTGCGCCTTGGCGCCCTTCTGCCCACCCGACAACCGTCCAGGGTGCAGGCTGCCCTGAACCGCGCCCTCGCTGGTCTCGCTCAGACTGGGGACAACTTTCTACCTTACAATCTGAGCCTGGAAGTGGTTCCCCGAGAGCCTGCCAACGGAGACCCGGAGTCCCTTTTCAGGTGTGTTTGTCAGGCTATCGTTGTTCAGGGGGTCTCAGCTGTGCTCGCCTTCCCCCAGACCCAGGAAGAGATCGTACAAGTGGAATTTATGGCTTCTTTTTTGGAAATCCCTTTTATAAGCATCATTGAACACGGAGAACCTCTGAAAACACAGGTAACACATTAACATTCGGTTATGTCACGACTGAAGTCGTCGTTACAGTTTTTTGTTATCGAGTGAATGTGTTGCGCCACCAGACTAAACTTTTGCAATATGCCTGTGTGTTATGGTGTGCCACTGCGCGCAAGAGTCACGCTTCTTTGTCCCTCAACCCAATTGCATGTAATGAGATGTATGTGCACATTTAGAGAGCTTTTTAAAAATAGCTTTTTCCCTCGACCCTATTTAATACAATGAGACTGTAGTGCATTTCGGAGGGGTTTAGAGAGATGTAACTTAAAAACATTTGTGGACATAATGGTGTGAAAAGAGAACATTTTAGCGGCATTACAATTCAATGCGGATCGAGTAACAACTCAGTAACCGCTCTCCAACAGTTGCCTTTTTTGTAACCTACCGTTTCACGGTTTTGGTGATTGCAATGTATCATTTCCACTGCGAATTTGACATTTCGTTTTCAATGTAGATGTTATTCAAATGTAGGTGCAATTGTTGACCTGATCACGTACAAGGTCTGTGTTCGGCAGCGCGCTGCGCGAAAGCGCACCGCTTCTTTCTGAAAGGAAAAAAAAAAGATTTCCGTCACCCTTACCATTTCGACCTGAAGCTATTTGTTTCTAATTTACCAACTATTAGAATACACTGGCAATGTACATACATGTTTGCATTAGCGGTCATTAAGATATTATTTGCTCACTGTGCTGTGTGTAATGCCGTTGGCCACTCTGTTAACTGGTTATTGATTTGCTCTAAACGAGTCTTCTTAGTGACATGTAATGAGCTACAGCTAGTCGGTATATTATAGCAAAGCAAGAGGCATTATCCTGAGGAGTTAATATTATGTTTGCCTGTTAGTTGGAACAGTCATTTGTGTTAAAAGCCAACTAAGTAGTGATCCATAACAAGGACTGCTTTACCTCAAAATTACTTATTTCAGTTAACTTCCATTGTTTACTTACCTTCTCGGTATGGGTCATGGCCATGTACTTGTGAGAGAATTTCACCGCCTTTCATTCAAATCTTTCTTAAAATATGTATGATGTAGAATTTCACAAGTGTCAGGGGGTTTGGTGGGCCTGTTTTCCCTTGGCATGCAGGGGAGAAGAAGTGCATCCAGAACATCATGACTAGAAGATTCCTTTTGAGCACCGCAAGCTCTGTACTCTTAGGGAAAGTTGTCCCTGAAATCTGAGGGAGAGAGGGGTTGGAGTGCAGCAGGTATAGACTCGGATGTGCAGTTACAGTGGGCATATGATCGAAATATGCACTTTTTTCACATTGTGTATTCCATCGATTCATTTTGCCATCAAAAATAAGATCACATCACATTGATAGCAAGGGGTGCCTTCTACATTATAACTGGGTGAACCATGAATACTGATTGTCGGAAAGCTGTAATAAATGAAACTATGCCAAAGGAATGACAAGGACATGTTTTTCCCCTGTCCTTAAATTGCACCAGTACCTGGTTTATAATAGAGATAAGTCACTTCGGGGACTTTGTGGTATATCACCAATATACCACAGCTATGGGCTTTTTCCTGGCGCTGCACTGTGCATAAGAACTGCCAACTGTGTCATATTGGCTGTACACCACACCCCCCATCCAGTGTTAAGTTCAACTTCCAGGCCTCTCAAGGCTTTCAGGGACACCCTGCTGTTCAGCACCACCTGAGGTGACGGGGGGTTTGCTGGGGCACTGGCATCTTTTGTCTGACCCTTCTGCTCAGCTATTACTCTGGTCTGTCACGCAAAGCTTGCTTCAATGCACCTGTCCCGGGTTTAACAGGCTGAGGGAACCATGGTGACTGTTTCAAACTTCCTGAGCGCCAGCTGAGCCCTTCCAAGCCACTCAGTCAGTCAGCCCGTCGTCGTGTGACGTCTTGGCAAGTTAACTCCAGCAGTTCCAACCGTTCTAGCTGTGGTTTTGTGCCACGTTTGTTCCCTCTCTCTGTCTTTTTCTGTCTTTCTCTGTCTGTATCTGTCTTTCTCACTCTGTTTCTCTCTCTGTCTGTTTCTCTGTTGTTTAAGGAGTGCTTCCCTTCCGTCCTTTCTGGCACAATCTAAAAGAACTGCCTTTGTATGCAGATGAGCAGTAGGTGTACTCCATATTGATTTAATTTATCCTGTGCCTTCATACTGGTTCAGATAAAAGAGAGCCACCGAATGCCTCTTTAGCTTCTGCATATCTGTGCCTTGTCATATTGTGTTATTCCGTTAGTCTTTCTAAGAGGGGAAGAGTGTTTCAGTCCTTTTTAACGCGGTTCTAGGCTATGTGATTGTGTGCTCCTCTTTCCACTGTTGATGTTGCTGTTGCCGCCTCCGGCCTTTTCAGCCGACTCACTTAGGTTTTGGTCGTATAGATTGGTTATTAATTATTAGGCTTCATCTAATTTAATATGTTGACAGATTTTTTTTCAGGCCAATTCCTAACTCTGCCAATGCAGCCTTTACCTGAGATGCCAACACTGTGTCATGCTACAAAGCTGTGAACCTCAGCACACTAAAGCAAATGATTGGTCTGGTTATGTAAGGGATCAAGGAGATTGGATTCGCATTTTAAAGAAACTCCCCTCAAGATTCGACTGAAGCGGAATTGGGTGAGAAAGAGAAGGTTCTTTGCCCCACTGAGTTAAAAAAATGTTACATATGATAGCACAGTTTTCTTTGAGGCTGCAAATGGTGTCGACACATCAGGAATGGAGCAGCCATAAAGTTACAGCCTGGCAGTTTAACCTGTATCATTGCAGCTCGGAGTTCACTTCCTGGTTGCAGCATGACCGCAAAGCCCTGGGGTCCATCCGGGAGTGGTGCAAATCTGTTAAGGACCTTCCAGGGTTGGTGGGGTGGATGTCAGACAGTGCTGCCTGGCCTTGTTGCGCTTTAGCGACTCCTTGTGGAGGGGTGGGTGCCTTCAGGATCAATTGTGATCAGTGGCTGGGGTTGCACTCTCCTTCGGGTGTGTACGTCACGGCAAAAAAATCTTGGTTGGGCGAGCAGTGTGATAAGAACCAGAACTACTTGCCAGGATGTGCATCAGAGGACACATGTCTAATCTTAGACTCTCCTGAACCCACCAGGAGTCATTGTGATGATGCAAGATCACTCTCACAACTTGGACATCACAGAATTGGGAAACAATGAAAAGTGAAGAAAACTTCCTCTGTTTGCTGTTACTCCAGTAATATCCCCCGTGTTTGCTGTTACTCCAGTAATATCCACTGTTTGCTGTTATTCCAGTAATATCCACTGTGTTTGCTGTTACTCCAGTAATATCCACTGTTTGCTGTTATTCCAGTAATATCCACTGTGTTTGATGTTATTCCAGTAATATCCACTGTGTTTGCTGTTACTCCAGTAATATACACTGTTTGCTGTTATTCCAGTAATATCCACTGTGTTTGCTGTTATTCCAGTAATATCCACTGTGTTTGCTGCTCCTCCACTAATATCCACTGTGTTTGCTGTTACTCCAGTAATATCCACTGTGTTTGCTGTTACTCCAGTAATATCCACTGTGTTTGATGTTATTCCAGTAATATCCACTGTGTTTGCTGTTATTCCAGTAATATCCACTGTGTTTGCTGTTATTCCAGTAATATCCACTGTGTTTGCTGTTACTCCAGTAATATCCACTGTGTTTGATGTTACTCCAGTAATATCCACTGTGTTTGATGTTACTCCAGTAATATCCACTGTGTTTGCTGTTACTCCAGTAATATCCACTGTGTTTGATGTTATTCCAGTAATATCTACAAAAATGTCAGCGAGGATGTTTGCAAGTGAAAACTGAAAGGTCTGATGGGGTCATTGGCTGCCACCTGCCTTACTCTAAGGTCCTGCCCAACCCCAGACCAAGGGAGTGTGCAGGAGAGATCATCACCAGCCCCTCTCATCCCAGTCACACCCGCTTCCATACATCTTCAGAGGAGGACGGGCGCACAGTCCAGGTCAATCATGACTGAAACCACCCACTGGCTGAATGGTTTCTTTCCCCCGTGCTGTGGCCCTCAGTAACCAACCATCTCCCCCATGGTGACTAATAAGACCATTCTCACCACATCAAGCAACTACATCACATCCATACTGTTCATCCCCCTGCAGTCAGACATTACTGACACTGGAACTGTGGACATTCCTATGGATATCCACTGCTTCTTAATGCTGTGCTCACCACTGATTTGTAGATATGTAAACTTTGTATGAACTGTCTTTAGGTGTCTTTGACTTTCAGTCTAGTGACAACATTACACCCAATACAGTTCTGAGGGTGTCAGTGTACTTTTTTGAATAAAGTTGATTCTGATAATAATTTGCTCAGGGTACAGGGAATGATTTACGTCATATTGATTTTGGGAGACATTTGTTATGTATTTAATAAAGTCTAATCAGATTACCTGACGAAGGAAAAACTAGGATCGAAATTGATGTTTTTGTGTCTGACTACAACAACTACACTGCAAAAAATGTCTTTAAAAACAAGAAACTTTTACTATAATTGAGGAGATATTTGCTTGAAAAAAGTGAAATAATCTGCCTGTGGAACAAGACAAATTACTTGATATTCAAGGCATATTTTCTAAAACCAAGTGGTATTATCTAATAGAACATTAGCTTGTTAAGAAAAATGTAACTTATTTTAATGGGGGTTTAGATTTTTAATGTGAAAACAAGATAAATATACTTGATAAGACATATTTTTTGCAGTGTAGAAGACCATACAGAGATGCAGACGTTAGTCTTTAATCAATTCTAATTCTTAAAAATTAGCTAAAAGGGGAATGGATGGTTTTTCAACTACAAATGTTCTGTTACAGTTTTCCATAAGATGTATAACTAATACTTAACAAGTTTTCTATCTGGATACATAATACTTGTAGAGTAGTTTCTTAAGAGGCCTAATTTTACTTGAATGAGTTACAAAAATACAAATTTTACTCTCTGTATGTAAGAAAGATGGAGCTGCCTCTTTCTAATCTGCTTGGCTATGACCTCTGACCGGAAGTTAGCTGATTTAAAGTGCCAGTAGTGAGGAGCAAGATTAATCAATTACTATGTGTGGACAACTGCTGATGCAGTAGCAAATTTTGAAATGACACTCTCTGGCACCTGCTGGAGTTGTTGCGATGAGGCAAGGCCACAATCGAGAGTTGGAAATCATGAAATTGGGATGGGAGAAAAACAGGGTAAAATTGGATTAAAAAATAACTCCCTAGTCTGCAGTTAGGAAGAGGCTCCTGTGATGATATGTGCTTAGTTTTTACGTCAGTGTGTCTTTGTGTACTGTTGGACTTGGCAAGCCTTACCGTTTCATAAGGGTTAGATCACAAGGTACTTTAACAAATTAAAATAAAAAAATCTAATGGTGGGCAGGGAAAACTGCACACATTTGTCTTGTTTAATGTCTGCCCATTAAAATGGCTTTGGAGGTTCCTCAACTGACTGTGAAATTATCACTGGGCTGAATGGGGAACGAGACAGGAGGCAGAAGACAGACAAATACACAAGCACACACACACACACACACATACACACACACAGTCCACCCACGTTTTGTACTATTTCTCTTGGCTTATGCCTCAGAACGCAATGAGCAGCAGGACATTAACCTTCAGAGTCATTTGTGACAATTGTTGACAACATTTCTGCAATGTCATGACACACAACAGTGTGCAGCCGTGGCAACCACAGTCATTGTTAGCCAACCAGCCGAACACCCAGCAGGGCACTTTACATGTCGTGACAGTGTTCAAGAATTTGCCCACGAACTGTCTTTCGTATAGTCGCAGGCGTCAGGTCCTGCCAAGGAAAGGCCCTTGTAGGGCTTATCCAAGGCCCTGATTAGGAGCACGCGTCGTGTCATGTAAGGTTCACGGCAAAGCTTTTGATGTTGCACTGTGCCTCTGAGAAGCCTTTGAGAAACGCAATGATCCCTGTTGTAAGGGGAGACGTATTCAATGCCTACCTGTCATATTTTTAAGTAGGTCACATACTGGGTTCAATATCTTACACATTGTGTTTAACTCAATACAATGGCTACACGAAGAGCCCTTTAATCCTGTGGAAGGGTGATAGTTGCAATGCGGGAATGGCAATACATGCATGGGCACAGAGCAAAGATGGGGATTGCACAGACACAATCAAGTCCTCCTCCTTCGCCTCTGTCAGTCTGCCAATCAGCCTAAAAGCCCCCGGTCCGTCTGAACTGTGGCTGAGGTTGTGTAACAAAAAAAAAAAGAAAATGAGTAATAGAGAGGGCTTGTACATCGTAATGCCTTAGAAAGGGTGGACTGGCTGGCTTGGAGCTCCTTTGAGATGGATATTAGTACATAGAGCCAAGTCTACTTTTGATCAGATAGAGCTGCGATAGAACTGTGGGCTCTGAGTGGACTCAACTACAAGATGGCCCCTGCTGTTCTGATGAAATGTTGGCTTTAACAAGCATGGCGAGGTCTTGCAAATTGAGAATGTCATATTTGTTTTTTCCCGGGCGAGTTCGACTGCCTCCACTTGTAATGCAAAGCACAGTTCATCACTGAAATGTGAGAGGCAGCGTATTTTGAAGCTTTGACACTTGAATCACTATCACACCCCTGTAATCTGTTTGAAGATTTGCTTTTGTTTGAGTCCCGTTATTGGTGGTATTTCTTGTGGCAAGCAGACGTGATTGTGGCGGCCCTCTAAACCCATAATTATTTGCTCAATGGAAATGGTCTTAGTGAGTGTGACAGGCAATTAAAGGTGCCAGTGTTGTGTGTTGGTTAATAAAGGCATTGGTAATACTCCACAAGGATTAAGCTAACACACACTCACAATAGTCGTTAAAATTAAAATATCAAGCTGCAATGTAGCTCTAATGCGAACAGCATTGACAGTAATCTAACCCCGTTCTCATTAACTTGAATGGCCCCTTTTTGTCCGCTGCAGTCACAACAAGAATATTCAGAAATTTTTAATATACCTTTAGTTATTCAAGAAAAACGCATTGAGAACGTATGGACTTCTGCGAGTGTGCCCTGTATGCATAAAATGGTGTGCAAATAACAAATTAAAAATAGCACACAAACACACATACACACACACCAACACAGACAATAACATCACAACAAGCAAGCACACAACCATTTATCAAAAGCAGCCATTTGTCCTCTAGCAAAACTTCCAGCAATGCTTTAAATTCACTTAAAGACACTAGGTATTCATGCCTCAACTCATATCACATCTTATTTCTCTTCTTCGGGGCGTAAAGAATAAAGGTTTTACCTACTCAGAAGCAACTTTGGGGATATGTAGTACCATCCAGTCCTATGTTCTCTTGCCGTATTATATTGTTTTCACCGTGAATGAACCTGCAATATGCTGTCAGTTTCGCTCCTTGCATATTGACGGCCACCTTTTCGTACAACGTACATGATGAGTCCTAAAGATCTCACTAGAGATGATATGAACGCCAAAGTGGAGTACCACCTCCAGTGCTTTAAGAGTTGAAGCTGCTGTGTGCGTATACTACATAGTAACTCCATAATCTAACACAATCCTGATTCTCGGTTCAGCACTTGGGCATTTGCTCTGTAGGTCATTACGTTCAATGAATTGTCTGCCCCAGATAAATGTTTACAGATGACTTTGCTGAGAAATGCGTTATTGGAGGGAAATGGATTTCGCCGGAGGGTTCAAAAAAGCAGGTTGAGTATAACATTTAATTAGGATTATCTTGAGTGAGATTCCTGACTGCTTTGTAAAATAAGGGGGGAAAGCCCTGGTGTGAAGGTCTTTTCTCTCAGTGTGTTTCTTTACTTTCCAATCCAGGCTTTGCTGTCAGCAGCAGAAGCTCAGATTGCAGTGGTCCCAAGTCAAGTCAAGGCAGGCCAGTGAATTAGCAGGAAAAGGTCTGAGTCAGTTTGATGACAGAGGCCTGCCTTTCAAACCGTGGGTCCAGTTTACCTACGAAGGGACACATAGGCAAGAAACATGAGGATGAATGCTCTCCCTCCCTCCAGGATGTCGCAGTTCGCAGAACTAGAAGCGATGAGTCATCAGAAGGGATTGGGTGCGATAATGTCTAGCCAAGGTGATTAAAAAAGCTTGATATTTGCCAATAATACACCTTGTTGTTAGTACTAAGAGGCTGAAAAGGCCCTGTAGACAGGGGCTGGATGCTGACATATGCAGTAGCTCTTTTCCTCTGGGGATGAGCACATTCCTACACATACTGTTACCCACATAAACATATTCTCTCTTTCCTCTTCCTCCATCATGCCAACACAGATTCATCGTTATGGCAGCCCGTTACTCCACTCAAACAGGAGCGTGGCAGCCCTGTCCTGACAACTCCAGGCTGTGCAGGAAGAGCTGTGAAATACCTGAGGGAGATAACATGTAATTGCTCACTGGTGGGACAGAGTGATAGGCTGTGTTACAATCTGGCTAAGGCCATCGTTACACACCTGGGGGAGACTGCCTGGGAACATTAGGATGCTGCTGGAAGAAGTTTGGGAGGGTGGGGGGGGGGGCATGTCCTTCTTACCCTCAGAGACGCCACTGTGTCATATTTACGGCTGGGATGTAAAAACTGAGAAACGTGATCGCTGACCACCTCGTTCATGTGTTGGCCTCATGCTGACCTTCCGAGCCAAATTCCCTCCCATTGTTGCCGCTATGCAACAGGTCGCTGCTCCCTGGTGATGTCTGTGATCTCCCTGGTGATCTCCCTGGTGATCTCCCTGGTGATCTCCCTGGTGATGTCTGTGATCTCCCTGGTGATCTCCCTGGTGATCTCCTTGGTGATGTCTGTGATCTCCCTGGTGATCTCCCTGGTGATCTCCCTGGTGATGTCTGTGATCTCCCTGGTGATCTCCCTGGTGATCTCCTTGGTGATCTCCCTGGTGATCTCCCTGGTGATCTCCTTGGTGATGTCTGTGATCTCCCTGGTGATCTCCCTGGTGATCTCCCTGGTGATGTCTGTGATCTCCCTGGTGATCTCCCTGGTGATCTCCCTGGTGATCTCCCTGGTGATGTTAGCAGCACGCCAGGAGGTTTAGGATATAGTGAAACGCCCTGTGAAATACGCAGTGCATCTTTAAAGAAGGTACTATTTCCATTCGGTTACACGATCCTTTGACGAAATGTCTGAAAATGAGTGTAGTTAATCTCACTTCCAGGCAGTTCATTTGCACGTATATCTTTTTTTTAATATGACTTACCTTACTCAGTACCACTGTGAGGAAAGATGACAGCCTCCAAATGATTAATAAATTGGTCCAATCCGGCATATTGCTTCTGCTCTCGGCAGACGGCAGGCAGACGGGACTAAACAGGGGTTGTGTTGGAGACAGAAAGGTGGGTTTATTAAAGATAATCTTGTAATGATACTTCTGTAAATGGAGGGCTGTTTATCATTGTTTGCCCTTCATTTCAATTGTCTGCCAGCAGTAGAGCTAACAGGCATGAGACTACTAGTGGCTCTGTTCAACAATGACAGAGAAACATGAGTCCAATTGAACAAAGGCAGTGGACTGCCAGTCTGATTTGGACCTGAGATTCTGTCCTTGATCCAATGAAGTGTATGTCGTCTGGGCCTCTGGGAATGTTTGTTTAAACCCATGAATGAACTCAGAGATTTAAGCTAACGCAGTGACGTTGTTAGCCCTGGGCGTCCAGGGCTATAGCCCCGGATCTCAAACGGACAAGCACCGAATGTAGGGGGGGGACAAGCCCCGAATGTATTGTGATCCTAGCGACGCCTCTGAGCTAACGCATAGTGAACTATGTATAAAAATGTGGTAGATGTCAGTATTGGCAGTGTGTAGTAAGAAATCAGACATTTCTAGCGTTTCCTTACAATATGCTGCAATAGGAATATGAAAATATGGAGTATAAAATGCATCCAACTAATGTCAAACTTGAGCCAAGTTCAATGTCTGTTTAAGGATTACATATGATAAAGGGGGAAATCAGGGTAAAATCCTGCCTTGTTTATGTATTTTCAAAATTGATCTGAATGGTTTCAGCTGTTCCCCAAACATCTGTACTCCCTTTTGTTGTTCTTAGCTATGCATTGATCTCAGATCAAACTGAACAGAGATTCATTGGAGCAGCTTATGCGTGTATTCATATAATTTCCGAGGGGCATTCTGAAATAACTACTGTTGGTTTTGGTTATTGCTGCAAATGCAAAGCTTTGTTTTGTTCCAATAAAATTTCTTTTTTTTTTACACTAGAGGCAGACTGTGCCCAATCTCTGTATTGTTTGGGGTAGACTTTTGTTGCACTCCGCCTTGATAAACAACCATGAATTATAGTCCCGAAAAACTATTGGATTTACCCACATAGTCCAAGGTTCCCCCACAGAATAGGTTGTCACTCTGTGTTCACAAAAACAATATTTTATTACAACCGCAGACAATTGCAGGGAGTTAAAGCGACCGGTCACACTGTGGCTTGACCCACAATTCTGCTCAGTAAGTGGGAATAAACAGTACATTTTTCGCTGTGTCATCTGTCAGGGCCCTCTGTGTTATGCCTGATTCACGGATCATGGTTATTGACCTTTCATTACTCTTCGAAGCCCTCCACTCTGCCTCATTGCATATTCTTTCAGCTTATGTGTTTTTGTGGCATGGAGCAGGATGTCGAGACCAGACCAGTAGCGAGGCTAGATGGACTGTGCTGGCATGTCACTTCAGAGCTAATCCGTTGTCTTTCCCTCTGACTGTAACAGCGTTTTGGCAGGCGCAGATGATCCCCAGGTTCTGCATTCACCTCATTCGCCTGCCAAAGACTCCCCTGCAGCCTTGCCTTTGCGCCCATGTTATTATCCAAACTCCAGTCGTGTTTTCGTCTTGTTGAGGTCGCAACCGCGATTTTCAAGGCGCGGTCTCATTCACCCTCCCTATAATTCTTGAAAAAGACACTCTGAATTACATGTTTTCCAGAAACTACGATTTCCAGTGTGTCATTTGCCATCAAAGCGGGAGCCTTTTTAAATGTTGCGTTTGAAACCCCATGTGCTCACTCAAATCGAACAGACTCTTCTCCCAGCAAATGGACACTATCAGCATCTGATTGAGCAAGCAAAGAGTCAGTTCCCCTCCTGTCCCTTTTCAGGTGTTTATCCAAGTCATTATGCTGATAGTCAAAGAGATCTAAGAGCAGTAAATTGTAGGGGAACTGGAGTAATCGATACATTTATTTTCTCTCAGTTATTTTCCTGTGTAAATGTCTTTGGCAGATATCCCTCTGTCGAAGGGCGTACCTCTGTCTACCTGTGGCTGTGCAGTCATTATCTTGCTCGTGCTAAGTCTAACTATATTTTATATTCTTAGATTTCACCAGTGTAACAATTATCTGAAAAAACCTGTAGTTTGAAATGTTGTGCCAGACAGTTCCCGATCTCGAGTGATAATGTAATAGTACCTGGATGCCCCACCGGTAGATATCGGAAACTTTCAATTTAGCAGATACACTATTATATTTAAATCTTGTGAACCTTGAGATTATAAAATAATTTATAGGCAAACTGATTCATTGAGTCTGTAAATGGCTTGCCATTATTTCTTAAAAACTATCTGTGGGTTAATGGGAAATAGAACGTTTAACATTCTGACAGAATCCGTTTTCCTCAAGTAATGATGCATGCTCTCAGAGTATGAGAATTTTTTTTTAACATTAACATTGCCACCTCTACAGTATGCTCATGTCAATCAGCTGTACAAATGTCATGTTTTCTTCCTCACCTCATCAATGATTGATGTAGACTGTGATACACTCCCCAAATGGGTGGAAATGGGAACAAGTTAGTACTCTCCATAGAAGAAACTGTTGCTGAGATATACTGTTAATGAAAGCAGGGTACTGCGCTTTACGTATTTATCCATAATGACTGCATTGAATTGCTGGTGGATATAAAGAAGAAAAAAATAGCTCTGTACAGATGGAAGACATTCAGTTTCTCACCAAATCTTCATTGAAATGCATCTTACTCAATCACTCCTATCCAAATCAGGAGGTATTGCAGAATGCAGGCAGTACAAACCTCAAAAACAAAATAAACCGACAAGGTTCTTGAGAGTAACAGAAATGCGTACATTTGCACCAATTCCTCTCCTGACCCAAACATGTTGTGTTCATCTCATTGATTTCTGGTAGAACAATCCAAACAGTAAGTTGGCGGTGACACGCTGTAGAAGCTAATTGCAGGTCTATCTCTATGGTATAATGTTTCTGAAACAGTCAATCAATCAAGCAAATCTAATGTATGCATTCTAATTCCAATGAACTAGAAATCCCAATTCCAATATCACTACAATCATTAAATGTGTACAGTTCAAAATTAAACTAAACATATCCACAAACTGAAAGTTCGCCACATCAAATCCCTGCGACCAGCCTGGTAAAACATCTGTCTGTGAACGCAGGCAATTAACCCAGTTTGCTCCCAGGTCAGCGCTGTAAATTGGTATGTTTTATCGGTCAACTTATCCTGTAAAACTAAGGGTGACAAAAATGATTCTCTAATCCAGAGTAAACTTTAATATTTGGTAAATGGACGTTGATGAGAAACATTTAAAAGGCACCCTACGTCAAATGAATAACAGT
The DNA here is from genome assembly GCA_016801175.1 of Esox masquinongy. Taxonomy (NCBI): domain Eukaryota; kingdom Metazoa; phylum Chordata; class Actinopteri; order Esociformes; family Esocidae; genus Esox; species Esox masquinongy. The sequence continues at coordinate 53,166 of JACXGI010001987.1, read as the reverse complement.
AGAATAATCATGTCTTGCTTGTGCTTATAACAAAACAGGGAATTGACAGCATTTGGGATGTGAACCTAGGCTTGTCTTGGCTGGGCTGTTTAAAATGTCTCCCAGGTGAGATCCTATGAAATTGGTTGTGAATGACAGCCCTTTGTAGCTCTCCTCAGTGCTTCAGGCCTTTTAGCTTTGGTTCCCCACAGCCCTCAGGCCTTTCTCGATAGAGACAGAACTGGTAAAACTTCTCATTAAATTAGACTGTGATTCTCCATCATCAAAGACTTGAATACCTTATAAATTATGTACATACTATATTAGGATATATATATTTTAACATTTAGGGTGCAGAGTAGTGTTTTTCGTCCTGAATCTTTTGGATCTCTGGATGCAGCTCTGCTCTGAAACCAGAGACATTCTGATTAGGTGAGTCAATAATGAGGGCGGGGCTTACATTTCAAAGACGCTCTGAGAAGCCATTTGACTGATACTAGTGCTTGACACTACCCAAAACTCTAACTTTAACTCCAAGCTAGGGTTTCAGTGTGTGCTGCAAGTTAGGGTTTCAGACTGAGTGTGCTAGGTGTGGAAAAAGGGATTGAATACCTGCACATAAATATCTTCATGAGTTCTTAAATAAACTTGGCACGACAGGGAACATTCTGCATTACCAAAGGCACACACTAATTTGTTTTGACTGGAGCAGTGCTGTTCAGCACTCCTAATGCTGCCAGCTGCAAAAATCCACTGTACTGTGGCCACACTGCACACTGCAACATTACGACACTGCAGGCAAACTTGCTTGAGTCAGGCACAAGTAATAAAGAAGTTCATACTTTCTCTCAACCAACACAACTGTAATTGGATTTTGGCTGTGTTGAACCAATTCTTTTGCTTGGTTCAACTTGCAATGACTGTAGTTAAGTGTTTTCTCAGCTACTACAGTAGATAGCCAAGTGTTTTCGTGTTCTTATTAAAGGATTGTCAACCAGGCTGGGGAGTAACAGTTTGTCAATAGTGTTTGTGTTTCCTTGGAGGTAAATTCATTTAATTTCCCACCACTTACTCCTCTCAGCATCTATCATGCCTTCACTCAACAATGCTCATTGAACCTGTCATCACAAGCTGGTATACAGTAACAATTGACCAATGTTTTCTTCCAGGTAAACAGTAAGGCTTTTCATGAGAAAGTCAAGTTCATTTTGATGGTTTTCTTTTCCAATTAAGTAGATAAATACTGGTAAAATCTAGAGAGATATGATAGGTTATTAAGTAGATAAAGACCAGTAAAATATAGAGAAAATCAGTAGGTTATTAGCGGTAAATTTTCTATACAAGCAAGTTTATTTATATAGCACAATTCATACATAGAAGCAATTCAATGTGCTTTACAATGAAGGAAAAAAAATGCAAAAGAATTAAAACAATGCAATAGAATTAAAACAGTCAGATTGTTACAATTCTCTAACTCAGCTGTCTCCAGGGGGACTGCATGAACTTCAACACCCCGGTATCTCAATCCTCGCATTCCAGCGCTAGGATGAACCCGTCAGTCCCTTTGTGAGATAATCTTTGCATCAATGTCTACAAATAAATAAATGCTGCAGCTTTAATTATGAGGTTGGATATTTCCCTAATGTCTGTGGATCTGTCTTATTGAAGTTCCATTTTGGTGTTAGTTGTGTCTTTTATCTTGATCTATGGTATATGTACATGTTTGACATTGGATTTCATCTTTGTAAATGCAGTATACACCGATCAGCCATAACATTATGATCACCTGCCTAATATTGTGTAGGTCCCCCTTTTGCTGCCAAAATAGCCCTGACCCATCGAGGCATGGACTCCACTAGACCTCTGAAGGTGTGCTGTGGTATCTGGCACCAAGACGTTAGCAGCAGATCCTTTAAATCCTGTAAGTTGCGAGGTGGGGCCTCCATGGATCGGACCTGTTTGTCCAGCACATCCCACAGATGCTCGATTGGATTGAGATCTGGGGAATTTGGAGGCCAAGTCAACACCTTGAAGTCGTTGTTGTGTTCCTCAAACCATTCCTGGACCATTTTTGCTTTGTGGGAGGGCGCATTATCCTGCTGAAAGAGGCCAATACCATCAGGGAACACCGTTGTCATGAAAGGGTGCACATGGTCTGCAACAATGCTCAGGTAGGTGGTATGTGTCAAAGTAACATCCACATGAATGGCAGGACCCAACGTTTCCCAGCAGAACATTGCCCAAAGCATCACACTGCCTCCGCCAGCTTGACTCCTTCCCATAGTGCATCCTGGTGCCATGTGTTCTCCAGGTAAGCAACACACACGCACCCGGCCATCCACATGATGTAAAAGGAAATGTGATTCATCAGACCAGGCCACCTTCTTCCATTGCTCCGTGGTCCAGTTCTGATTCTCACGTGCCCATTGTAGGTGCTTTTGGCAGTGGACAGGTCTGCAGCTACGCAGCCCCATACGCAACACACTGCAATGCAATGTGTGTTCTGACACCTTTCTATCAGTACCAGCATTAACTTTTTCAGCAATTTGAGCTATAGTAGCTCATCTGTTGGATTGGACCCAGCCTTCTCTCCCCACGTGCATCAATGAGCCTTGGCTGCCCATGACCCTGTCACCGGTTCACCGCTTTTCCTTCCTTGGACCACTTTTGATAGGTACTGACCACTGCAGACTGGTAACACCCCACAAGGGCTGCATTTTTGGAGATGTCAAAGTCACTCAGATCCTTTACGCTTGCCCATTTTTCCTGCTTCTAACACATCAACTTTGAGGAAAGAATGTTCACTTGCTACCTAATATATCCCACCCACTGACAGGTGCCACGATAACAAGATTATCAATGTTATTCACTTCACCTGTCAGTGGTCATAATGTTATGTCTGATTGGTGTATGTACATAGTAAGTGAAATCCAACAGAATTTGAAAAACAAAGGATAGGAAATTATACAATGGCTGTGTTCATAGTGAAGACTTTCAGATTTATTTCAGGGAATTTTTATCCATATCGGATTAGCCATTTTGAAATTATAGCACATTTTTACAGTGTTTTTGGAGTCTTGAAGACAAGACTCAGAGCTAAATGTCCCAAAACAAGGTCAACACATTAGCATGTGGAAAAGCAGCATGTATCCTACTCTAAGCTGTCAGTAAGTGAGCAGAGGGAAGCGGCACTGTCAGAGGGGAGAATGACACGAGAATGCAGAGAAATAGACTAGCAGTTTACAGTCAGTGGCTCTTGTACTGAAAAGGTATCAAAAGCCCTTTGACTTCTTAAACACAACAGAAAGCTAACATTATGCTCTGTGTTAGATGGGTATTCTTTAGAATGTTTATATTGTAAAATAGGAACATGTTCATAATATATCTGTAGTAATAATGGAATGATGACCTTTCACAACATTTACTCAACAAATGATTTTGGATGCATAGAAAAGAGCACCCTGAAATAAAGAATTTATTTTGCTCAACAAAAGCGGCGTCGACTTTGTTGTCAGCAACCTCCTCCCATCTATTAGCATCTCTTAAACACGGACTCAACTCTCCTCAGAGAAACAATGGCAGACAGCGGTCTGTGAAACCCCTTTGTTATTTCCTAGTTATACTTAGCTCACTCAATTTCTGTTCAACTGAGAAAACAAGCACAGAATATTGTAAGGAATCACTGTGTCATCTAAATTGCTAAACAAAAATGTTCATACCAAATATCAAAACTAAAATTGCTGTTTGAAGAGTTCTGAATGCGCTATTGCTGAAGGGATATCTTTTAATCTAACTGGCTAGTTAAACTATATGACTCACCAGCCCAATCTTTCTCCCGGCGCTCTTTTTCAAACCAACGTGTGACTGATGTGACTGGCTCAACAATTTTGGAGACCAACTAGTATAACTCAGCTTCATAATTAATAAAGAAAAAGTGTGACAGATGGAATAAAAAATGTTATTGCAGATGTTGTCTGCATGTACAGTGGATATAAAAAGTCTACACACCCCTGTTAAAATGCCAGGTTTTTATGATGTAAAAGAATGAGACAAAGATAAATCATTTCAGAACTTTTTCCACTTTTAATGTGACCTATAATGTGAACAATTCAATTGAAAAACAAACTGAAATCTTCGAGGGGGAAAAATGAAAAATAAAAACCTTACAATAACCTGGTTGCATAAGTGTGCACACCCTCTTATAACTGGGTATGTGGCTGTGTTCAGAATTAACCAATCATATTCAAACTCATGTTAAATAGAAGTCATTACACACCTGCCATCATTTAAAGTGACTCTGATTAATCACAAATAAAGTTCAGCTGTTCTAGCCATGGTCCGCAGAGAGCTTCCAAAGCATCAGAGGGATCTCATTGTTGAAAGATATCAGTCAGGAGAAGGGTACAAAAGAATTTCCAAAGCATTAGATATACCATGGAACACAGTGAAGACAGTCATCATCAAGTGGAGAAAATATGGCACAGCAGAGACATTACCAATAACTGGACGTCCCTCCAAAATTGATGAAAAGACGAGAAGAAAACTGGTCAGGGAGGCTTCCAAGAGGCCTACAGCAACATTAAAGGAACTGCAGGAATTTCTGGCAAGTACTGGCTGTGTGCTACATGTAACAACAATCTCCCGTATTCTTCATATGAATGGGCTATGGGGTAGGGTGACAAGACGGAAGCCTTTTCTTACAAAGAAAAACATCCAAGCCTGGCTGAAGTTTGCAAAAACAAACATCAAGTCCCCCAAAAGCATGTGGGAAAATGTGTTATGGTCTGATGAAACCAAGGTTGAACTTCTAGGCCATAATTCCAAAAGGTATGTTTGGTACAAAAACAACACTGCACATCACCCAAAAAACACCATACCCACAGTGAAACATGGTGGTGGCAGCATCATGCTTTGGGGCTGTTTTTCTTCAGCTGAAACTGGGGCCTTAGTCGGGGTGGAGGGAATTATGAACAGTTCCAAATGCCAGGCAATTTTGGCACAAAACCTTCAGGCGTCCGTTAGAAAGCTGAAGATGAAGAGGAAGTACACCTTTAAGCACGACAACGACCCAAAGCACACATCCAAATCCACAAAAGCATGGCTTCGCCAGAAGCAGATTAACGTTTTGGAATGGCCCAGCCAGAGCCTATACCTGAATCCAATTGAACATCTTTGGGGTGATCTGAAGAGGGCTGTGCACAGGAGATGTCCTTACAATCTAACAGATTTGGAGCGCTTTTGCAAAGAAGGGTGGGCAAATATTGCCACGTCAAGATGTGCCATGCTAATAGACTCCTACCCAAAAAGACTTGAATGCTGTAATAAAATCAAAAGGTAATTCAAAAGGTGCTTCAAGTATTAGTTTAAGGGTGTGCACACTTATGCAACCAGGTTATTGTGAGTTTTTTATTTTTGCCCCTCAAAGATTTCAGTTTGTTTTTCAACTGAATTGTTCACGTTTAGGTCACATTAAAGGTGGAAAAAGTTCTGACATGATTTATATTTGTCTCATTCTTTTACATCACAAGAACCTAGCATTTTAACAGGGGTGTGTAGACTATTTATATCCACTGTATGTACATAGTAGCAATAAATATTTAAACATGAAACGGTATTAAACAGTCTTTTGTGTCCATTCAGTATACTGCCTAAGACTAACATTTCACACAGCTTAACTTGAGTGAGTAGAGAACAGAGTCTCGACCCATAACAGCAGTTTATATGCTGTCTAGCTGGGAACTGCAGCATAGTCCTACTAAAAAATGCATTCTAGGATTTTTGGACAAAGATTGGTGCAGTAAAACCCAAACAGGTCCCTGAAAATTGTGTATTGTCATCTATATGCGGAAAATTGCCCCATGACAAACTTGGAATTCCTTTACTATCTAAGGAATGGTAGTGATTCTATTCATAGATTATGCAAATTCAAAAAACATATTACACATTCAGCTCAAAATGGGAGTTTAAAAAAACGTAAAATTTTAAAAACGTAATTTGCAAAAGTCCCAAACAGTGATGTTTATTTCAGTTGGTGTGGGCCTACAAGGTAGTATTGGTTGGTATTGTAGTGTTGGTCAACATTTGGATGTGTCTGCGGCATGCCAATTATATACAGTTACAAGTGCAATGGTGTTGTATTGAGGAATTCCCACTGACTGTTGCTTTCAACTGGACACAACAGACTGGCTTAACCATGCAGATGTATCACAGGTGGCCTCCTCACCCATCTGTAGCAATGGAGGGATTTAGGCGTCTATGTTGTCAGCTAACTTGGTCCTTCAGACCTTTGGTCCTTTCAGGACCTTTGATGTCTGGTATTGAGGGCTGGTTGTTGGGTTTGATGGAGCATGGCAGCCAATTATTCCTCACTCATTCAGAGCAACCATTTGTTTAGAAGGACATGGAGGTAATTTGCATAATAGTGCTTGACTGATAGTATTCAGTTAGAATTAGTGAGGAACAGACTGAGAGTAAAGGGAATATCTTCTGGTTAAAGTTTTCACTAATCTAAACTAATTTGCAGATGTTCTGGTGGAACCGTCTGTGAGACCTGGTCTTCGTAAGCCAATAAGGAAGTTGTAAGAACTTCCCAGTGTGACAGGCATTGGGTGTTTGGTCTACAGGCTTATTAACACTGCAGAAGTATTATTTAGATAATCTTGTTTGCATATTTTCCTCAGCTATCATTTTTTTTAAAGTGTCAACATCTAAATTGTTGACTGTCACCTTCCCATATAATTTGGAACACTTTAGGTCAGCTCCGGTTAAGCACTGAACATGATATCAACCTTACATTCTACTTTAACCATTCAGGTAATTGTTTAAAACCTGTACATTTTATCTAATTTCATGAGGCTTGTCTACCTTTTAAAGTAAGGCTGCCCATAAAAATCAATTACTGTATATAAATACTTCCTCAGGTTATAAAACAACATTACTTTTTGTTGTGTTCTGTTGGTTTATTTTCTTTCACGGTCCAACAAACAATTACACAGTCCTACTCATATTAGCAACCCACTGTGTCTCTCAAAATTTCTAAACCAATATTTCTGTATCACATGAAACTGCTCAAATGTGCAGTGTGGTTTCAGATATGTGTTCCACCAGATGCGTTTTGGAACATTTGCACGCAGCCTACCACCATCTGTGCATAGTTTATAAACATGTTAAGCCAAACAAATAAATGACATAGTAAAACCTTCTAAATGATGAGTGTAAACAAGCGGAAGAAAGGAACTACCCTCCCGTGTCCAACAGTTGAGAAAAATCCAACCCTCCCAGAAGCAAAAAAATAAATTTAGACAGCAGAGGTCAAAGCGGATACAGATGTATCTGAAAATCAAACAGATTGAAGATTATATGCTTTACTGCCTTGCTTCATATAATGGAGAGCTAGCATTAAAGTGATTCATGGCCCAAGTGTTAGATAGAGGACTGTGTTGAGGACTTTAACCATTTTTTAAGTAGACAAGTGAAGTATGCATTTGCTGAAGTTTGCATTCCTTGACTATCAGTTAGGAAATGCAAATTACCTTTGCAGTGGTGGACCCCAACCTAATATATATATATATATATATATATATATATATATATAT
>JACXGI010001987.1:11734-45492 GCA_016801175.1 Esox masquinongy | reverse complement strand
GTCTTGATGCTGCAAAGACCTGTAGTAATTGTGACAGTCTTCTGGGAAATACTGAATTTCTTGTACGACCTGAGGTCAAAGAGTTGCTGTTGTGCCATTTTAAACACAGTATTGGTGTGGTCGGAGCCTTTCAGTTTTTCTGTGACGTGCCCACAAAGGAACTCCACCCTAACAGTAGATATCATCGTCACAAACTAGTATCTGAAAATAATGAGGAAATGGGATTCTCAGTGGTTGAGGAATTCTCTAATGCTGTGCCTCTTCTTGATGTAATGGCATTGTTTTTTTTTCTTACTAACACCCAGTTGCCTCCCAGAGTTGTCTAGATTTGTCTAGGGTTGTCCAAAGTTCTCTAGAGTTGTCTAGAATTGTCTAAAGATGTTTAGAGTTGCCTAGCATAGCCTAGAGTTATATAGAATCAACTGGGCATCTCATTAACAACAGGGACTGAAATATATTTTTTCTCAATGTTGCCAGAATGTCACGTGCATCACATATCAATACATTTGTAACAACCTTTGCATAACTAACGAATTATGTCACATCTTGTCAGGTCCTGACTATAGAGGGGCCTCTAGGCATCTCTGTGGGTCTCTAGTGTGATAGTCAGAGCCTGACAGCGGGGATACCTCTAGGCATCTCCGCATTTTGTTTTGGCTGTCCCCAATTAGAGGCAGCTGCCCTGCAGCTGGTCTGGGAGGAGGGGGATCCTGGGGGATCTCCTCCCAGACCTGGATCAGAGCATCAGTGAGCTCCTGGACAGTCTGTGGTGCTACTTGGCGGCGTTGGATACATAACGTCCCAGAGGTTCTCAATTGGATTCAGGTCTGGGGAACGCGAGGGCCAGTCAATGGAATCAATGCCTTCATCATCCAGGAACTGCCTACACACTCTGGCTACATGAGCCCGGGCATTGTCCTGCACCAGGAGGAACCCAGGGCCCACTACCCCAGGGTAAGGTCTGACGATGGGTCTGAGGATTTCATCCTGGTACCTAACAGCAGTCAGGGTACCGTTGGCTAGCACGTGGAGGTCTGTGTGACCTTCCAAGTACATGCCTCCCCAGACCATCACTGACCCACAGCCAAACCGGTCATGCTGGATGATGTTGCAGGCAGCATAACGTTCACCACAGCGTCTCCAGACTCTTTCACATCTGTCACGTGCTCAATGTGAACCTGCTCTCATCTGTGAAGAGAACGGGGCACCAATGGTGGACCTGCCAATTCTGGTGTTCTCTGCCGAATGCCAATCGAGCTGCACGGTGCTGGGCTATGAGCACAGTTCCCACTAGAGGATATTGGGCCCTCATGCCACCCTCATGGAGTCAGTTTCTGACAGTTTGGTCAGAAATATTCACACCAGTAACCAAGAGGTCATTTTGTAGGGCTCTGGCAGTGCTCCTCCTGTTCCTCCTCACACAAAGGAGCAGATACTGATCCTGCTGCTGGGTTGATGCCCTCCTACGGCCCTGTCCAGCTCTCCCATGTAACGGCCTGTCTCCTGGTATCTCCTCCATGCTCTTGAGACTGTACTGGGAGACACAGCAAACCTTCTTGCGACGGCACACATGGATGTGCCATCCTGGAGGAGCTGGACTACCTGTGCAACCTGAATGGGCTGCAGGTACAGCCTCATGCTACCAGTAGTGACAAAGACACTAGCAAAACGCAAAACTAGAGAAGAATCAGTCAGGAATGATAAGAGAGCAGTTGTCTATGGCCTCCACCTGCAAAACCATTCCCTTTTTGGGGGTTGTCTTGCTGTTGCCTCTCCAGTGCACCTGTTGTCACTTTTATTTGCACCAAAACAGGTGATTTTGATTCACAATCGCTTATGTTTCCTAACTGGACAGATTGATATCCCTGAAGTTTAATTGACATGGTGTTATACTGTGATGATTATGTGTTCCCTTCATTTTTCTTTTGAGCAGTGTACTTATTTCTGGATTGACCTTGCTGTGTTAAAGTCAATCTACAATCTCTTGGACTTATTTAACCTTAATTAGCTAAGCCAAATTGAAGTTATTCATTTATCTTGAATGGATATTAACTGGTTAACAGTCTGCATTGATTTGTTCCATGTGAATCGTCCATCTTACTGAATAACGTTATTGGATGTTATTGGACTCGGAGACCACATCTGCATGCAGAAAAGAGTCTGGAAAAACTACTGTAGGACATTGAACTGTAGTAAGTCAGCTCAGTGACGGCGTTTATTTTTTTCTCAATTATGTTCTCAGTGATGCCTTCTGTGGTTGTACAATAGATCAGAGGACTTAGTTCTGAGTGAATCACTGTTGACAGCTCAACATATCATATGAACATGTCCTCCTAACGGCCTTCAACCTTTTAGCCTTGAACAATGTGAATGGAAGGTTAATACATTGTCATTTTGGACGATTGATGAAATCAAATCCAATTGTATCAGCTGTTTGTTTTAACTTGTAAATACGCCTTGAAGTCAGCCTAATGATAAAAGGACAGCCCCACTCTACTTAAACTTACCTGCCTACTCCTTCAGTATGCAAACACCATCTTTACTCTGCAGATTTAAAAGCTTTGATGAAGACAAGTGTTTAAAGTGTTATTGATCTGTCCTCGTTTCTCCCCAATATATGGCATGGCATGACTTATGAAGGCTTTGTCTCATCTGATGGATGATCCATTTTGTTTTTAACACACCACTGCTGTTAGGATGAGCAGATTTCTCCATTCATCAAGGACGTAGCGGCGTCAATGCGGTGACTTGAGCGACCAGAGTGGAACCCTGCTCATTCAATATAGAAAAAATGAGCTGCCAAACAATGAGCTTGCTTAATGCTTCCCAACATCAGGGCACTTTATCACAGATTAATCGCTGTGGAACATTGATGAAAATATCTGATAACGTTTCTCTTCCAGATCTGACGGCGTATTTTTTATAAAGTTAGTTTCCCCAAATAAACCGTTACCTCCTACCCACTTAAAGACTGAAATAATGTGACTTTTCAGGTAGTTGATCAATGTGCTGACCAAAGATGGGGCTTTTTGATTATGCCTGTCCAGTCCAACACGATCTCCACACGGGCTGTGAGTTATTTTTGGATTGGGAAAATCATGTGTTTTGAGATTATATTGTCAGTGCAAGAAACCAACATATTTTCAAAAACTACAACAAGGCATTCATTTCAGCCAATTGATTGACCTTTGTTGCTCACAGATACTGTACTTCTTGTTATTCATGACATCTCTGTAGAAGACATTGTTGCACATTTGTTCTGTTGACTGAATTTTATTTAGGTGAGTTAACTATAAACTTGCATTTGAAAATCTTCATAATGTATATAATTTATCGGCATGTTTCACAGTCTCACAACAAGTAATTATTACATGTTCATTCCCTTTTTGTAAAAAAAATATTTTTGAAACATTGTGTAACAACCAGATATTTGACCTAGATCGTTGTTAGGGAAGTATCAGGCCATTTGGTGAGCAGAATATCCAAAGTTTGATCGTAACGGTGACAGGCTAATCAGAGGCCCAGAAAGGGTCATTTGTTTTTATTGTACCCTCCCTTGTGAGCAGCAACCCTCATTCAGTTTCAGTATTCGGCCTGCATTCAGGCCCATCATGTGTTAAGGGCTTATGGGGTATCTTTGCATAAACAATTTAAACAAAGAGGTCAAGGTTGCCCAACCCTGTTCCTGATAATCTACCGTCCTATAGGTTTTTCTCTCCAGGGTTTGACTCATGGTTGATTGTTGGATACATGGCTGAGGGTTGGACACATGGCTGAGGGTTGGACACACGGCTGAGGATTGGACACATGGTTGAGGTTTGGACACATGGCTGAGGGTTGGACACATGGTTGAGGGTTGGACACACGGCTGAGGGTTGGACACACGGCTGAGGGTTGGACACACGGTTGAGAGTTGGACACATGGTTGAGGGTTGGACACACGGTTTAGGGTTGGACACACGGCTGTGGGTTGGACACATGGCTGAGGGTTGGACACGGCTGAGGGTTGGACACATGGTTGAGGGTTGGACACATGGCTGAGGGTTGGACACACGGCTGAGGGTTGGACACATGGTTGAGGGTTTTGCACATGGTTAACAGTTGGGAACATGGTTGAGGATTGGTCAGGCCTGATGTAAGTATTATCCAGATTGGAAAGCATACTGTAATGCATGAGTTCCCAGACCTTTTGTGCTGTGAGACTATATTTATATGTATGTATTAAGAATAAAGGGAGCATCAAACTCATAACTGTGCACTTTCAGCTCTAAGTGAAGTTCATAACTTTGCACACCAAAATGGCTCAGGGCGTTTTTAATAACTCCAGTGACATTTCTGCATTCATAGTTAGTTTGGGCTGGTGTGTGGACACTATCCGTATTTAGGAGATGAGTAAACAGCGCATCGCGATTCTCCCCAAAGGCTGGGCTTGGTCCGAGTCGATCGGATGTCATGTTTTTTTTCATGAAATGCGATCATTGGATGAAAAGCATGCATTAGCTGACGTTAATGAAATGCAAGCGGCGCCATAACTTGATATCTCTGAACCATAGTGCAAGTAGGGCACTATGATACAATGCATAGGGGAGATACAAGCAATAAATTGCCTTTGTCACAGCTGCTCCGCGGATTGCGGTGGAGCCACCTCCTCTCCGGCGCTCCGCCTCACCGGTGTACTAACCACCGGCATGAGAACGATAACACCAACACACACGACGCACACCAGATCCCAATTCACCTGATTGCATACACTATTTCTGTTGCCCTTGTTCTGTTGTCGTTGTGGATTGTTATTCGTTCCGTGTATTCCCCGATGCCAGTGTGGTGCAAGAATTAAAGTTATACGATCCGTACGTAATCCGCATTTTGTGTTTCTTTCGTTTTACCCCTCCACTTTTGCTCAACTCCCTCGCATCGTCAGCCTTTTCATGTCACCGCAGAGCACTCGTGTGAGTTTTCTTCACGTGTTGATAGAAGATCAAAGCAGATCAATACAGTTTGAGACACAAGCTATTCTTCCTGGTAATCAATGGTGGATTTAATTTTAGCTCCAATAAATAAAAGACTGGCACGAACATGCGGTTTTGTTTAAGCGTTAAGTTAGTTTGATATTTTCCTATGTGAAATCCATCACCAATTGAAATATGTAAATACAAATGTAACAAATTTCTGTTGACATTTATACAATTGTACCAACATATTCTGTTTCCATGAACTCTTTGTGAGTGTTATACTGATTTAGTCATGTACATTTATGCCATTCTGCAAGGGTAAAAATTTCAACAACCTTTGACCAGACTATGATAGAGGTTTACATTTAGGTTTGGATTTTAGCCGTTTAGCAGACACTCTTATGCAGAGTGACTTACAGTAAGTGTGACATTTTAACAGAGCTAGGTGAAACCACAGCACAGCTTAGTAGTGACTGCATTCTAATCAGTGAATTAATTATCTGCAAAAGTCAGTGCTGGAAAGAAGACCACACGACTAACAAACGTAAAACATAAGCAAACTTAACAAAAGAAAAATAGTTGGTGTCACTGGAACTATTTTAGTGACTCTCTGAAAAAGTGGGTTTTCAGAGGTTTTCTGAAGATGGTTGGAGACTCGGCTATCCTAGCCTCCTGTGCAAGCTGGTTTCACCATTGAGGTTTAGACCGCTGGTTTTTGTATTGAAACCGCTACATATTATTTTAGCCACTGGTCAAAACATGCCCTGCTTACCAACATGCTACAAATAAGCAAACTGTGTATCTGTGCTAATTAGGAAGCATGTGTATCAATTTAAAACATAGCATATTGCCTTTTTCTGTGCACTGGTACATGAGAGGCTTGCCTTATCTGACCGGTTTCAGACTGCCAAACGTTTCAGATGTGGTTCCACTTTCCCCCTCATAATCCAAGCTAATAGTCAAGCAATAGTTTCCCAGACAACCAGGCATGACTAATAAACATGTAGTGCCCCCACTGTGTGAGTAGGGAGGTTATGCTAGTAGCCGTATTCACAATTGCTCCCTTTCCCTCAATAGAATTAAAGTCCGCGTGCTCTTAGATAGTGCCACTTGAAAACAAACAAACATGAAATGCCCCACTCAGAGTTTTGAGATGTAATTTGTATCAGAAAGTGGGATGGACTAGGAAGCTTATATATATCTGGAGATGAGTGTGAAATATAAGGGAATCCTGACTCAGTCTGGCACACCATTCCACACAGAAGGGACGTATGTCGAATGTCAGTTAAGTTATTTTCCTTGATTGGAACTCCAAATGTGTCATTGCTTAACCTTTAGAATAACTCATCAACATGCAACACCTGTAATGTCCTCAGAATAATGTCTAGTTGATGTCAAGATTTAAGGGCACAGAATGGTAGATGTGTCAACATCGCCAGTAACACATCTACATCCTGAGGCCATTTCTTTTTTTAACCCCTATTTTACCCGTATTTTCTACTTTTACAATTTAGTAATAGACGATAATTGCCGACCCAAATGGAAAGCACGCTCCAACCTTTTACTTGAGCTCACAGGCACCCATGTCGCCATGAGGCGTTGCTAGAGCATGACACAGCAAGACAACCAAATTTGAAAATGCCCCCAAACCCGGAGGGTGCTGGCCAATTGAAAATGCCCCCAAACCCGGAGGGTGCTGGCCAATTGCACCGGCATCCACGGGATCCTTGGGCTAATCTGTGAGTAGACAATTTGCTATTTTTCATGGAGCTCATATACCGTAATGATTAATAGTGGTTGCGTGCGCACCAAGCCCAGAGATTGCTAATTCCTTGACTTGGAATTCTTGACTAAATTTTTACTGTACAGATCATTTGTTTTCCCCCTAGATTTTCGTTATTCTACAAAGCTCTATCTAGCGCTCCAGTGAGAGGGAGTAATATCACCTTGTTATGTAGCTCTCCGCTAGCTCAACCATACTCTCCCTGACTGAGAGAGCTGCATGCTTAGATAAACAGTCAAACAATGACTTAAAGGGATTTATGAGCCCTTTTGTGCGTCTTTGCGAAAAAATATTTGAAACACACAAATCTCTGAGCTGTTTCCCAAAGTTAGTGTTATATAAATAGTTGCACTTGAAAACCCCTGCTATTTAAGAACTGCACCTAGGCCACGGGAATGAATGCCCATTCGTGGTACAAGGCCACTGAGAACAAACAAGTTCAATGTCAAATTCTGGTAGCTGCGTAAAAACTGTTAACTACATGTCTGGTTAAAACACAAGTGTTTTTGCAATGTGTGGAAAGAGACAATGTTCTAGCCTACAAATAGCTGTAAGGTTTTTACCGCTGCATTTTGAAATTGAGGTTATCTCCTCGCTCAAATTGCAAGTAATAAAGAAAACTGAAGGGGGAGATTCAGCAGGAAATAAAATACACAAGAAAAGTTAAGAATGGGGAAGGAGAGATCCAACAAAATAAAGAGCGAATCCAGAATATACAGACCAGAATAGAATCGACAAATGCACAGTAAAGACAATAAATAACTTCTCTTAAGTAAACATGTAGTATTTTATTAGATTTTGTGATTATTAAAAATGTAATTACAGAGACTGCATGGGGTCCTTAATCAATTTTGTTGTGAGCTCATTGTGTTGTTTTAGAAATTAGGTCAACACACAAACAAACCTTTAGGGAGATATATTTTAATTCTGTAAGAAACACAACCTACTGTAGTTCAACACAGAAAGAACAGTAATAAACTACATTGACCGTAATCTGTTAGGCCTGGGTATGGACAGTCTTGAGGAGAATAGACTTTGGTTTCATGACAACATGATTGAGAGGTAGCTGTATTGTCAGCTAGAGTTTTAGCAGTTTATAAGCAGTCAAACATATGCCTTATCTAATTGGAAGAACTGAAAAAGTGAAATGAAATGATTTTGTGAGACAGCTCTGCTGTGACATTAAGTAGCTTGCTACTACATCTAGCGTGCCAGCAGCTACTAGCCTGGTTTAGGGGAGCACAGCCAGATAACATGACATGGTTGTCTGGCTACCAGTGACTGGCTTACTTCTACTGAGCAGGGATGAGTCACTTTAATTAAATAGTTGTTTTATTCTGTTGCTGTGTTATTCTCGTTAAAGCATTCAAGCCAATGTCGAAAAAAATCCACGGTGATGGCTGAAGGAGGAAAGACAGGTGATGGCTGAAGGAGGAAAGACAGGTGATGGCTGAGGGAGGAAAGACAGGTGATGGCTGAAGGAGGAAAGACAGGTGATGGCTGAGGGAGAGAAAGACAGGTGATGGCTGAGGGAGGAAAGACAGGTGATGGCTGAGAGAGGAAAGACAGGTGATGGCTGAGGGAAGAAAGACAGGTGATGGCTGAGGGAGGAAAGACAGGTGATGGCTGATGGAGGAAAGACAGGTGATGGCTGACGGAGGAGAGATGGAATTGAGGAGGAGAGGCAGGGAGTTGAGGAGGAGGAGACAGGTGATGGCTAAAGGAGGGGAGACAGAGGTTTGAGAAGGAGAGACCGGGGTTGAGGAGAAGAGAGCCCTGTCAGCATCATCTATCATTTAAGAATGAACGGAAAACTGCATTATGCAATGTGTGCAAAACTGAAATCAACTCCACTTTATTTTGTAATGGATTTGTCAAAAGAGTGATATAAAATATAACATGGTTACAATTAATATAAGGAAATCAGTAATTAGTAAATATTTAAATAAATTAATTAGGACTAAGTCTGTTAATTTCACTTTAAAATGATATACTAAAACAAGTTTGTATGGAAAAAAGGGGATTTTTATTTCACTTAATGGCACATAGGACAGACACTTCTGGTTTTACGTATTCATTCATGTTTAGGAGAAAAATGTAATTTGGCTTTTCGTAAGCAACTATTCCACTGTAATCACAGTGGTTATACAGGGTGCAATAAGTCAGACGTTATGGATACAGCTTTATCAGTTGGCCTTTCCCGGGCAAAACTTAAGACGTCAAGACAAAAAAGCAATACAACCAGGTGGGCTGTGGGCAACAACAAGAAGTGTTGTCAAGCAGAATCAAGATCAGAATCAAGGTCAGACAGAGGCAGCTCAGTATCCTCACCTCAGGTACTTCTGAGGCATGGTCCTTCTGAGTGAGGGATTGGGAGAGAGCACACAGTACCTCACATCCAACCGGAGTTAGAGCAGTTAGACCATCTGACCAATAACTAAAAGGTTGCTAAATCGAATCCTGGTAAAATATATTTGGTTCTGTTCTTCTGCAAGACAGTTAACCCTAATTGCCCCAGTCAGTAGTTCTAGATAACAGTGGCTGCTAAATTACTAAATGTAAATGTAAAATATTACCAGTTTAGACAGGAGAAATGACACCTGACAGGACAGACGGAACCTAGCCTCCAGGACATTGAAGGGCAGATACTGGGAACTGGGTGGCTACAGGACCCAGTAAGCAAACTAATGTCTCTAACACTCTTGGTCCCAAAACGCAGGTTTTCTGTAGACTTGTGTGTGGAATGCTGATGACGTTGCCCAGCGTCTGTGCTAACGGTAGCATCTGATTGACGCTGATGACGTTGCCCAGCGTCTGTGCTAAAGGTAGCATCTGATTGACGCTGATGACGTTGCCCAGCGTCTGTGCTAACGGTAGCATCTGATTGACGCTGATGACGTTGCTCAGCGTCTGTGCTAACGGTAGCATCTGATTGACGCTGATGATGTTGCCCAGGGTCTGTGCTAACGGTAGCATCTGATTGACGCTGATGATGTTGCCCAGCGTCGGTGCTAACGGTAGCATCTGATTGCATACAAACAAATGAGAAATCTCCAGACTGCAACCCGGGGTGGTCAGCCCGGATACAACTAGACCTCTGTGTGACTTTTGTCACCTGTAGACAGGCCTGCAGGTGATATATACGCCTTTCAATAAGTAGAAGTGAGCAACATCTTGGAAGCATTCACATTGTTAAGGCTATGTTGCAAAGATGGTTTTATATATCCTTCATTTAGAATAGCCTCTGAGCAGTGCAGGCACCAATCAGAAGAAATCTTGGATCTATGTATCCATGTACTTTGACCTGGTACATAGGTTTATTGTAAGGCAGAGGTGTCAAAACGGTTCTGTGGAGGGCCGGGTGTGTGCGGGTTTTCGCTCTAACCTTGTACTAGGTTGATTAATTAGGTCACTAATTGGCTGGTTTCTACCCTCACCTGGTTGTTTAGGCCTGAACTGGGAACCAATTTTTAGGAAAAACCAAAAAACTGCAGACACTCGGCCCTCCATGGAACCATTTTTACACCCCTGCTGTAAGGGCTGACATCTACAGTATGTTACTAAAGTTTCTGCCTCTGCTCCATGTTGATCAGTCCTCCCCAAGACTGACAGGTGAATAGAGTCCTCCTCACTGTCCATCCATTCCCTTAATTACATCCAACATAGAGGGAAATTCTGGGCCAGTCATCCACTTCCTGAGAAGACGAGGAGACAGAGGGAGTGACTGAGTGAGTTGGCGCCAGATAGCATCTGTCAGAATAGTCTATAGTGAACCTGATAGACTGTCCCGGGTATCACACTGTAGAGGCCTACGCTACCAGTGATTCACTCACATTGTCCTCTGTGAATAGATACAAGATTTCTGCAGGTTTGAGAGGGGACAATGTATTGTTTCTGATCCCTGGGATTTGACTTGATTTGTGGTTCGATTGATTTTGCCGTGTGTGGCTTTGGGTGAGTGACCAAGCATTTTAATTCAGATTTTCTTAGTCATTGTCAGTGCAGGATACTTTCCACCTAATGTCATATACTTTTGTTGTGAAGAGCAGAGGGAATATCAAAGGATTAAAAATGTGCTTAGAATAGTTGAAAAAAACGGGCCGTGAAAGCGAAGCTAAATCTCTTATCTCTGAAGTTGGCCATCCTATAATCTTAGAATAATTTAAATACTGTAGATTTTTTTTACATTTTTACAATCAGTTCATCAGCTCTTATCTGTACATGTTAGGGCATTTATTTACCAAAATGTATTATTTCAACTTGAGTCGGACCTTGAAAGTTGTTAGTTCTGCTCATGGTTTCATGTAGTACAAAGGGCCCAGTGATATCAATAAGAGCTGGACAGAGGTTCAAAGCATATGACAAAAAAAAAAGATTGAATATAGTTGCAATTGCACCAGAACATAAAAATCATTAATCCACTGTTATCCCACTCAATTTCAACGTCCAACTACACATTTAAATATTAAAACGACAGTGATAAAGATGTTATTTGTTGCCTTAACGGAAGCTGTTTGAATCCCTACAGACCTCTTTGACAGTCGCCATCAACATTAACAACTTTATTTCGCTTGGGAGAAGACATGGTAAGCCCTGGATTTTGGAGCGGGGACTTGTTTAAAAACATATTTCCCCAGCTGGTACATGGGTTTTACTCTCTGCCTGTGTCAGTGGAGTAAAGCAAAGCGGATCATTAGCCTGTCTTTTGGAATGTATCCTTCAAGATGCCTTCCCCATTAAAGGTCTATGTCTCCGCTGCGCACCTTGTGTACTCCATGGAGTGCTTAAGCATGGCAGATCCTATGAGGGACTGAATGTGATCTCCCATCATCAGGAGGCCACGAGATACACAAGTACTATAATTGCTCTCATCCAGCTGATGCTTTTCAAATGTGCCCAGGCTTGACACGTGATTAGCTGCCACATCGGTGGTGACCCACCTTGGGTAAACATGTATGGGTGCCGTCCAAAAAGGCCGCCAGGCCCACGGTGTAATCCGCCGCCACTTTGGAGACATATCACCGAACCAGGTTAAGTGAAGCCATTCGGTAATGGCAATTGTGATTAAAAACCTATGGCTTCTTTCACCCACGTTGGAGGGTTAATTGAGCAAAATGGGGTTGTGCTACTGTAAAGTATTTGGCCAGGGTCTGTTCGCAGGCGCAGCTCTACATAGATGCCTTATTTGCTAGTAAAAACTAGCGTTTAAGCAATATACGGTGGTATGGTTATGGCTATTTACCCCTGAGGTGCTTGATCGGTATTATGAACCAACATAATTAGAATAGCAAAGTAAGGATTTTGTCATGCCATTCAGCCAATCAACATTCAGGGCTCGAACCCCCCAGTTAATGGGAAACACGATGGAGGAAGAGAGATACAGGTGCATCTGTTTCTCTGCCAGGTCTTTCACTCAGAGGTAATAATAGCCATAACTCTTAAATCCACCGTGATTAGGAATCATCTTCTGGATCGTATTCTTCTCATCGCTCAGCGGTGATGTCCTGAAAACGAAATTGATCCATTAACTTGTCCCCGCAACGTTCGGAGGTTGTGTCATGGTCCTTAGGTCGTTTCCTTGTCTCTCTTTTTTTGCAGATTTGATGGACTTTTGAGGTGTAGCGTGTCTAATAGTCACAGGGGAGTGCAGTGCCCTCATCTCTGGACAGATCTTTCTGAGTTAAGGGTATTTGTTACAAAATGACAGCTAATCCCTCCACCTCCTGATTTAAGATGGTTTGCCCCCATTGACCGCCCAGGTAATTGGCGCATGGTAAATGTCAGCCATAGCGCCCCCTGTCAACCTGGGGGTTCCTCCAAGATTAATTCATCCATGTGAAGTTAATTATTAATTGGTCATTTATCACGCAAAGGCAATAAATCTTCTGATAAATGACACCCCATGTTTTATGAAATCATTAAAATAGAAATGACAGATATTGCCTGGCCTTAGAATTTTTGTGCCGGACAAAAAATGAACAAACAGTGGAGCGCCTGTCGCTGCAATCAATCAGTCAGTGGATGAAGTAACTCATCAGTCAGTTAATTAGGACTTTCTCAGGAGGATGTTAATTGTGTATGAGATGCTGGGGGTTTGTGTAGTGGCTAAGTATATAATGGAGTGTTCTTTTCCCCATTGTCCTTCGAGTGTATAGTTAAATAGATCAAATTACCCCATCCCTAAACCCTTATTGGCCCTTTTATATTTGTGTATTTACTTTTTACTGACTCTCTTAAGACTCTCTCTTAACAGTGTGCATCATGCTTTTGCTGGGAATGAGAATGCATTTCCCTCAAATTGCTTTTTGACAGCAACTGGCTTTAACTGCAGTAAACAGACCCCTGGCAGAGTCTTTAGAACCTTGTTAAAGACATTGACAAAAGTGTCATTTTTATCATCATCCCTTTTAAACTCCATGAAAGGAATGACGGCTGACAGAGAAGTTCACTTCCGAACATCTCAGGAGGAGTTTCTACTATCAGTCTGTAACCAAGATATGAGTCACAGCTGATCCTCTTTGGTGACAGAAAAAGTTTTCACAGTCTACTGTGCTCATTAAACTAGCTACCTAGATGTTGATTCTGTCACACTGTTCTGTGTCTCTCTCAGACTAAGTGTGTTGAGGATCAGCACATCCCTTTAAATACTGACTGGAGTCCAGTGGTTCCCAACCTTTTTCGCTACTGTACCACCTACTGAATTTTGCTCTGCCTGGAGTACCCCTTAAGTACCCCCTCATGTGCATTTTCCAGGATGCCCGTGGCAGTGGTATTCTAACTTTTTTTGCAGATACCACATTCTTTTCACCAGAAATTCTTAGGAGCCCATGGGAGTGTCATTGACAACATTATGTTTGACTGCAATGAGAAATCTTACCATTTGGCCTTACTTTGTTGACCTTTCTAAATCCAAGCTGTTCACCACATTACTTTTTCACATGCGAAATAGAGGTCTTAATCAGATACCGAAATGTATATCCAAGCCGAACCGTCAGTTTTGTGTTTTGTGTAATAGCAGTACTGAATCCGACTTGGATCCGCGGTCGGTCATATCTGATCTGAGATATGCCAGAGATTATGGATAAGACCCACATTTATCAGAAATACACAAAAGGCCTGTTTAGCTTGTCTGGCAGGGAACGTTGTCGATGTACATTTTATGTAACAGCTTGGCCAGTCTAATGCATTGTTTACGCTCTACAGCTTAGTATTTTCATTAAGATGGCCCTAATTTACCAATAGAGTATGAGTGCAGCACACATCTCGTTCCAAAATGTGCTCTCTGTCTTCCGATGATTTGTGTGCTTGTATTACTTTTGATTGCTCATCTCCAGTTGTATTGTAATAGCCTATGGTACCTGAACAATTTTCCTTGGCGAAGTATCTGCCCGGAGCTTATTGCCATGGAAAATAGCCAGTTAAAACAATGTTGCAAGTTCACTATGTTGAGCTCAAACCAAACGAAAAGAGGCAGTCACGAAGAGGACAGATGAACGCTTTAATAACCTGACCTGAACCAACTGCAAAGCATATCAAATGTGAATTATGTTTAATCATAAGGATATTTTCTTTTTATAATATACATTTGGTTTTTGCCTGTATTTCACATATTGTCACACTGATCCGAGATCCATGGCCACATGCCTAAATACAAAAGTCTCATATTCGACCCTCTTGGGGAGCCAATTGAAAAACGAACAAAACGTTTTTGTTTTTTTTCAATAAAATTTTTGTTCTTACATGGAGAACAAAAGCAGGTTGGTTTTAAATAAAGACCCAGTTGTCACTGCCAGGCAGGGATTAGATCTGCGAAGTTTGTTACTCTTAAAGTGACATAATCAGACCAGGTCTATTGTAGTCTATTCTGACTATGTTAAAGTTAATATTTAAAATATTCCAACTATCTTTCTCCACAAGGTTGTGACAGTCTCATACATATTATTATACATATTTTAATTTTACCTGAAACAAAACAAAAAATATAATAACATGGCAGGTTTGCAACCCCAACTTTGAAAACCTCTGGCTGTATGGTCTTCTCAAGTACCCACTGTGGAGAGGTCATGCCCAGGCATCCTAATACCCAGCAGGGAACAACTGCACAAGACCACTGAAAGACACTGATTCCATTTGATTACAACATTTACTTTTACATTAAAGTAATTTAGCAGATGCCGTTATCCAGAGCAACTTGCAATAGTGAGAGCAGACATTTTGTACCGGCACCCTGTGACAATTTAACCCCCAACCCTGGAGAATGGGGACACCGCTTTTCATTCTGCTGTTTTGTGTTACTGTATGTCTTCCTGTGATGAAGTAAACACTTTTGTTAAAGGTTGTCACTGCTGAATGTTTTTGTTAGTTGCACTCCCAGTTGCACTCATGTCTGCTTACACCTGCGGTGTACTACGGAAAGAACATGTCGAGCCACTCAGAGAGACAGGCTGGAATTGCCTATGTGTGGAAACCAGCAAGGTCTTAAGTACCTCACCTGTCAGCAACAAATCAGCCACTATCCCTCCCCTGTTCCCAACTATCCTCCTTTGAGCTCCCTGTCTTCCAAGATAAATTCCCCCACTGACGACTGGTCTTGGCAGTGCCTACCTTCTGTTTCCCAACCCCAGTAATCCCGGGACACAATCGTGTGGCCATGGAAAGAGGAGAAGGATATCATCTTTTCCCAAACCTTGACCAAACCAATAGACGTCAAGCATACAGTAATAATCTGTAGTCACCTCTGCTTCCCATCATTGAGACTGTGCAGTGTGTAATGATCACTAGCGATGAAGGCACGTGTTTGAGCTGAATCCAGTACTGAAGAGCTGATTGTGATTATGTTATCTCTAAGCTCAGTGGGGTTCCGGCATCAAATCAAATCCGACAGCCCCTCATCGCCGGTGGCATTTAAACTGTGGCTAAGGCTATCAACACGGTTAAGAAGAAGGAGGTTACCTAAAGTGTGGGCCTTATAGAGTTGGACTTGGTCATTGTCAGTGTGTTTCTCTTGTGGGGGGAAATACAGTCGCTACTGAAAGCCTACACACCACTTGTGCACAGTCTTCACATTTTTCCGCTAAAATTAAATCTAAAGAGGGATTAAATTAGATTTGTTTTCCTAGAGATCCACACAACCTACTCCACATTTTCAACATGAAAGGAAAACTATGGGAAGATGTCCTAATTACAAAATGAGGTCTTCCAGAGTTGTTTTGGGATGACAGTGTAAAAACTTTGCACAACTCTTAAGGCAACCAATATTTGCTCGAACTCAGTTCATTTGGTTTGGACTCATTGATAAACAACCATATTAAAAACATATCTCTATTTTTTCAAGCAGATTGAAGCTAATGAAAAAATACTGGAACATCCAGAATCATCACCCCTTGGTTTTTCCATCCTTCCATACTTTTTCATTAAACTAATGCAGGTTGTCCTTATTTTTGGATGGCTTTGGCTTTCTATTTATTTACATCCTAACCAACTCCTCAGTTCCTACTGGGGAAAATAACTTGATGCTACCGCCACGTATAGTTACAACGTGCAAGAGAATCAAAACCACTGCATTCGCCCCACATTACTGGCCAGTATGATGAAGTAAAAAGAAGGAAGCCTGTGTAAAATACAAAATATATAAAACAAAACATAAAAAACACTAAATTAAGTGATTTTGTTAGCTGCTAGGCTATTCATCTTGTTACCGGTTTGCTTGTTTTCGGCAGGGTGTGGGGGGTTTGCTAGGATGAAAATATATCTGTAAGCTAAACGTTAAAGGAAATCCCACCTCGGTCTTCTGAAAATGTAACCCATGGATAGAGTTTTTTTTTAGCAAGACAAATACACTCATTTCATGCTAAAGACACACCAGAATGGCCTTTCAAGAGGTGTTGTGTTGCGGAAGGGTTTAGCTTCAGTCCTGACTGTCAGTAGTTCTCAACCAGATTGCTTGAACAATTTAAAAACAGTCAACTTACATACTTTACCTGACATGCCCTAAGTGTTGTACAAAGGTGCTAGAATACAATTCAAATGGATTCACAGCTGTATTGACGTCCAAAGGTGCTTCCACTTAATTTTAAATTGTGAAGACAAACACAAAGCAATTATGTTTATAACAGAAAATATATATTTTAAATTTCTCCATATTTACTTTTCATTAAACATTGTTAATGTCTTCTACAATCAGTAAGTACATTTGTTTCAAATGAGGTGAGCCAAAATAATCTCTGGTTAATAGTTGATGATAAACATAACGTTGCCAAATGTCTTCTTTTATACCTGTGAAATATGCCCTAGCATTAATGTAATTGATTGGTTTAATGCTCTGACATCAATAAAAACAGAAAGACCATTGATTTTGTATCAGAGGTGATATACTCTCTTTGACACGTTCTGCTCCTACTTACCTCATTCCTATCATGTGATGTAGATGCAGAACAATCACAAAGGTCATGATTTTTAGACATTGCATAGTATGCCCCAACAAATCTCTTTAATCAATTAGTTTTGATAAATACACAAAGGAACGAAAAGTAGATTACACCGAAGCAATGGACTGACACAGTTTTCCTACATTTGTGTGTCTAAAATAGCTAGTTTGCACTCTTAAGTGGTACAATGGGGTATTCTGTAGGCCAAGTGTCTTTGGTCCCATTCATCAATAACTTTTGGACTTCATCTCCAGAGAACGGGCTGCTTTTTGTTTGCCTATTTTCCAGACTAAAGACATGTTTTATTCCCAGCTATTACCGTAATATATGAGGCAAATATCCTTAACTACAGTTAAACATATTATGTCCTTCCAGCTTCAAAATGTTGATCATACATCTTACCAGCAGAATTGTTATGTGTGCAGTGTTATGCGCTCTGAAGACTCCATTCATTGAATGCAGGTCATTAAACAAAATGGATCATCTGTAATTGTGCGTCCCTAAATAGCCTTCATACTCTAGCTTTACGTAATTAGTCCTTTGGGGCCACTGGACTCTTTAATATTCATATAGCTGCCATATGTGAAGGATCGTTTTCCATACTAGCATTTGAGCAAATCTTTCACTTCCCCTGAATCTCCACACGACCACAGTAGCTGTGTTATTGTTTGGGATTGGAGTAATGGATGCTGCTGCAGTGCTTTGCTAACTGCTTTTAACAGAGCAACTTGTGTGCCTCCACCCGGCCGCCTGTGTTGCTCTACTGATTGACTTGGGCTTTTTCCTGACTTGTTCCCCACGAGACTCATGCATTAAACGTCTGGGGTCTCGTTGTCCCGCATACTGAACATCAAGAGCCGCCAGCCGACGTTTCCAACATTTTTACGGTTCACTGCAGCATTCTTATGAGATGATTTTCAGCGTCTGCGAGATCGTATGGGGCATGTTCAGCACTTAAGACATTTCAAAGTGTGTTTTGCTATGTGTTTTCTTTGAGGGTTGTGATGAAAACGTTTGTTAATAGGAGGCGATGCTAGAACAAGCGGTGACCCAAGAAGCATGGCAGCCCTGTCTGAACCTAGGGTGTTGTCTCAATGTGGTGGAATAGAATCGAGTGAGGGTCGTGCTTCAGTGGTTGTGAAACTGATTGGACCTAGTTACAAAAGCTACACTGACCCATGAGAACCATGTCACCTGCAAAGACAACTGCTTACACGTGGCAGAAGGTGCCTACACAGATGGGTTTTACTCACTGGTCTGTTGTCAGTCTGCCCTTGGCTAGCTGGCACAGAGGTTAACAACAGGACCACCGTTGGCACGCAGAGTGGTATTTTGTCTGTCTTAGCCAGGACGTTTCTGTTCTCATTCACCGGGGCGAGGCAAGCCCGGCGGCATTGCTGTCTGTTCAAGACTCAAGCACGAATGGGTTGAATAAGGAACGAATATTAGGATTTGGTATTGGGATGGAGCAAAATCCTATGATGCCACCTAATCATTGAATGTAAGGTCATGCTGATGATTCTGTACTGTGTACACGTGTACTGTACCGTGTATGATGACTGTATGGAACATGTCATGTATCTCACATGGAAAGTGATGAGGGAATGTCAATGGAATTGTGTTTTGAAGCATGCAGGCACGTTTTGTTGCCACTAAAAACCATTTCGAGTCACCCTTTGATGGCTGTTTCCATCTGGCCGTGAGAAGATTCAGTATAACATCTGTTACGTGTCAACTCTGGGGATGACACGGATACTCCACGATCCTATTACTTTTCTCTGTGTTAAATGACTTGAAAAACTATGATCCTGCGACTATGACTGAATGAAATTTTACACAGCACTCAAGAGGAGTGATAAGCAGTTTCCACTGTGGATATATTTAAATGTCTTATTTCTTTTGCAAATGTTGAATAATTATGAGCTTGTTTAAACCCCTACAGGCTGATGTATGATGCTTGCATGCTACGTGCTTTGTGTTATTCTCCTTTCAAATAAAGAAGCATAAAATATCTACTGTTCACACTTATTATATTTAGTTTTTTTTATACCTTGATATTCTATCCTCGCAATTTTGTGATCTCCAATTTGCAATGTTCAGAAGATACTTTGTCAAGGAGAAGGTTCAGAGAAACTCACTTGTATTATGAGGTATTTTTATTTTTAAATGAACACTCTGAATAGCAATATGACCCTGAAAGACCCCATTCCATAAGACACTCAGTACGAATGAACAACAGTTCCAGGTTCCACACTATCTAACACACCGCCATTTTGGAATGTGTACAGGGAGGCATACCTCAGGAGTCCAATAACATCGATGGCATTTAAATGGATATAGAATTCCTTTTGCACACTGTGTTCATGGTTGATGGACACCGCCAGGGCAGGCTTTGAGCTTCCCAAAGGTCTGTGCAGTCAGTCGGCCTGCCCTTTAAAATTGTAGTGACTGAGAGAAGGAATCCTGCTGTGTCTGCTCATTCCACTACATTAAATATGTATACTGACTAATGTCTATTACATCTGCCCTCATCCACTAACCTGTCCTGCACTGTTGTGATTACCTTAAATGACAAAAAGCAAATAGATTATAGATTGAATGTATTTTAATTCCTAATGATTACTTGATATACGAGTATAGCCACCGGAAACTAGAAATGTATATCAATCTCGGTTGTTTGTGGAATGTTGTAAAGCGGGAGGTGTTTTTCATTGCCTGATGTAACGGGAGCTGGACTACTACTTTTGCATTGCGTGTAGTTTAGGGCTGGCCCTGACCGAACAAAAATATTGAGCGATCAAACCAGTTTAAATGTGTGTTTTCTTTCACATAATATGCGTTTTTTTATTACCTATATTTTTGCAGATAATGTCATGTAAGGATATCATGTCACATCCAAAACCTACCTGTATACAGCAGAGGTTTTAGGATTGATGCTACGGTTGGCCTCCTGCACCCTTCACTGGAGTCCAGTGCTCACCGTCAACTGGGTCCTTTCTTCTTCACAAATATCACAAGAGATCCCTAGATATTATATATAAAATTACATCAGTATTTAGAAATATTTTACATATTAAAGGCAGTGTGACTTTCTATGGACACAGCAGGTATGAAAAGGATCCATGAAATCAAAAGTCTATAGTATATTGCTAACTGTTAAGCCTGGAGTGATCAGCAAACCTGCAACAGCCACTCTGAAGATCTCCCTTGATACAGGTACAAATGCGACAGGTGTCTCTGAAGAAATTATATCATTTTAAATTCTGTACTATAAAAATGTTGGTCAACAGAGAGCCTAGCCACCAATCAACTGACCAGTGAACTAATATGTTCAGCCCTTGTCCAATAGCAAGGTTTGATTCAGTGGCTGATGACTGTTAAGCTGACACGACGCGACGGGCAGTGGACCTCAGGGACGTCGCTAGGTCTATTTTAGGATGGCTTTAGCCTCCCTAAAATATTAATTAGCCCTCCTAAATAAATCAATATATCAGTAAATATATTTTCTTTTTTCGTCAACCTTTCCATCACATCTAAACTTCTTACAAATTGTATAGAAATTGTATGGAATCGTGTTCATTTGGCAGCATGTTCGGTTCAGTTTGATGCTTTGAACCGAAACTCGCTCATCTGAAGCGAGCTGTCTTCTGTAAATAGCAGTTAACGTGTCTGGTGGTCGGAGAAGTAAATCCTCTCAAGTTCAAAAGGTAATAGCTGAAAGCAACTGTACGTTTTGGTACTAATCAATATAACCTTTCAGCTAGCCCTCCACCATTTTTTATAGAAATATATGGAGGTTAAAACCTTTTTTTGAGATCGTAAAAATGTATGGAAATTGTTTAGACAAGTTGCCGTTTGTGAAATTCGTCATGTAATATCAAAGTGTACATTCTGTTTTTTTACCGGAAGGCAAGAAAGCTAGCTACAACTTTCTAGCAGACACTTCAGAGAAAACTAAGATCTGTCATTTGTAATACAAATAAAAATGAATTATAATGGTATTCAACAAAATAGTAATGTGGACAATAATTGGGGACGGTGGCCGACAATAGGGGTCGTATTTTTTTGCGACAACACTAACCAATTACTGAAAATATTAATTTCCCATTAATGACATGCTAGCTAACATTTGTATGTCACTATCAGGAACACAGTTGCAAAACTGCGTGTTTCACAGGTTCATGTTTGTTTGGGTTAAGGTATTGCAGCGTATTTTGTTCAGAGGAAGGGAGATACGGTTGTTAAATGTTTCTTTTTTTTAAATTATGATAAATTAATGACTTTATTCCGAGATGAATGGGCTAATGACTAAATTTGTTTTTGAAATTATTCAGAATGATTCAGAGAAATCTTGCTTAGAAACAGAATATACTGTATGTGTTCATTTACTATAGTTGACAAAAATATTTTGGCTACGTAGTACAGCTGTTTTTGTGACTTTTGTTGGTGTTGGATGGATGAAGACAGAGTTGACTTTAATTTCTATATTTAGATAGAATTTAAGTCATATTAGATCAGTGTCTAACATAAACTATAAGACAGGTATACCTTTAGCCAACCTTGACCAAAAATAACCTTATTTTGATAGATTTTATTCCCATTGTTACTCTAAAAAAACATGATGAAAAGATGTTTTGGGTAGTATGCTCAGTCCCCCCAAAACAAGGCTTAGCCCCCACATCCATGATTTTCTAGCGACGTCCCTGGTGGACCTCAAGCGTCAGCCATTGAGAATCAAACCAATTCTTGAGCAAAATATTTTTACATTCTTCACCTCTGCCATTTTCCTATTTACATCAAGCGTCGCGACCTGTTCCTCTGAACCATTTGGAAATAGCGCGAGTAACATTTGACAGAAAAGCAGCAACAACTTATTTTCAAGTACTGGCCTTTTTGAATAAAGAGAGAAACTGAAAAGCGATCAACATTTCATTCAGTGTGTGTCCTAAAAAACATGAGGAATTCTTCCAGCCTAGTGTAGGGTGACCTTAGGCAGACACGTGAAGGCAGGTAGATCAGAGGGATTCAATCGGAGCCTAAGGCTAAAAAGGCCAATGGAACCCTTTGAGTTCTCCACACCATCCCTGTGAGAGGGTTTCCCCCACCCCTGTCACCACCTATCACCACAAAGCGTCCCTCCCCCCGTCTCTCCCCTACCTCCATTTATCTGTGTGAAAGCTATGGTACAGATTTAAGTAGCTGTAGGCCTCCATACCTTGGATTGAAAGTTACCTATGTAATAGAACACAGAGGGGTTTCATTAATGGAAGCCTCTCTTACAAGAGCACAGCTAAGCATGGTGTACACATGAACAGGTTGCTTGGGTTGTTGTTGTCTTCCGTTTGTATAAATTACCTTCCACTGGCCTTAAATAAAGCCTGTGGGTCTGTGTGTGCTGACGACACCACATCGTACGTCAGTTAAAACAGCAAAAGACAACCGATACCCTTTAGAATGGGTAACAAGCAATAAGCTGGTCCTAAATATCACAAAAACCAAAAGTGTTGTATTTGCTGTTGGGTGAACCCTAGATGGCCGGCTGACTTAGTCAGAACATGTACAGCATTGCTCAGATTTGTGGACATGAAAATTCACCAAACACGTCCAACAGAACCCAGTTTCTTCCCATCTAAACAATGGCCAGTGATACCGGGGTGTCACACAAATGAGTATATCGGCAGACTGCAGTTGGCACAGAACTGAGCAGTACGTAGAGCCCTCAGGTGCACACTTAAAGCAAATGTCAACAGCATGCATGACAACCTGTCTTGGCTTAGTGGAGAGGAGAGATTGACTCTATCGATAGTGGTCTTTGTAAAAGGTGTTGATTTGTATAATAAGGTACTGAGCTGTCTGTCTAGCAGTTAACAGCTCAGACACCCATCAATAAATACTACAAACATGGTCTCTTCGCAGTCCCCAAGTCCAGAATGGAGGTTGGGAGGTGTACAGTGCTAGTAGGGCCACAAGTACATTAATCTCTGCCACCCCAGCTAACTCAGGCCAGCAATGAAATTAGATTTTTTCAAACTACAATTTAGGGGGATCCTAATGATGTACCTTCACAAATAAACATTACAGGACCCAAGGCAAAGTTACATCAGACATACAAAAAAGTTACAAAGTAACCCGAACAGACTTCCAAAGATCGACAGAACAATTTTACAAGGTGTCTGACGTAATATGGGGAATTGCAATACCTACAGTTAACTGAGATACATGAGATACACTCTCAATGGTGAGAGTTCCTCAATACCTACAGTCAACTGAGATACATGCAATGGTGAGAGTTCCTTCAAGTAAGCTCTCAGAGCCAGACAGATTAAATTAAGCTGAACAGTGTGGCTGTGTGGAATGCAAACATGTCAAAATGTTCACGGAATGTGAAAAGGTTCTTCAGAGGTTCTTCAGGGGAAAGTTGATAAAATCATCCAGGAAGTGGTTTTTGGGGTCCGTCGGAACAACGTGCCTGTAGGTGTAGCTTACTCCTGTTTTTTGTGTTTTTTCCCATCCTCTTTGTGGTTCGTTAAGATGTCTTTCTTTGAAGACCAATTTTCCAAATAATGCTCCAAATAAAGACATTATGTTTAGACTAATGCACAATATAGGTGTACTGCATGCTGTGATGGTTTAACCTGTCAGTGTTATGTACTGCTCCTTAATCCAGGAAGTGCTGTTGCTAGAAGCAAGGGGCACGGGATGTGTGCCAGCAGCTAGCATTGGCCAGCGAGCTAGGTACATTCCAAAGTAGGTACATTCCAATTATCTAGTCAGGGAATTCCTGAGTATATAAATTCCAGTAATCCAGAGGTGAGCAATGCCAGAGCACAAGAGGAACAGGATGCTGGCTAATGTTACAACCTGAAAGCTTGAGAGTAACCTATCTGCTTTGTGGGGAAAGGCTTGGTGGTCAGATGATTAAACCTAATAATGCAATGCAAACATAAAAATGCCCATGCCTCAGTCGCTCCCATCCCTACAGTGAAGTAAGGTGGAATTTTCATCAGCAAGTATTGGGCTCTATCAAATGTTTTGATGAGAAAGTGTTGAATATTTATGCAAGCAATTAATGTAATATTTGCAAGGCACTGCACGTTTGCAATGCACTGTATTTTTGTAGTTATAGGTAATCCGATTGTGTCTACAACTATTTTTCTAGGTTTTTGAACACACTACATTGTTACATTAGTGAGAAAAATTAATGCTACCTACCCTTAAAGTTACCAGTAAGCTTGAATGTGAAGTCAGTCCAATATTTATTTTGAACTGTGGGAAGGAAGTTAACATAGACCGTTTTGTCTTTAATAGTGGTCTGTTGTAGAAAGCCAGAAGCCATTTGTGTGGCTTTGTCCTTTATTAACGTGTCTGACCAGTATCACAGCTACACTGGCTTAATGGACTGAATTAATAGTCTGTTGTTTGTATTATCATCATTCCATCATTCCTTAGTTTGTCCCCATTTTTAGTGTCTGATTCACAACCTAAATTAATTGGCCCATGAAGGTGGGTTATTGGCCCTTATCACAGAGATGTACGTCACCTGATAAATAGTAATTTGTCATAAGTAAGTTCATTCATAGATCTTCCAGCGGCCAAGGAAGCAGGAAGGAAATAGAAATTAGACAACCAAAGGCCTTCACTTCAGTCGGATGCCACACAGATGCTCTATCTTAGAGGGGACATTTTTAGTGTTGGACAGTTACAGTTTTTTTTCAGTCAAGATTCCTGAATTTCTTGCAATAATTTAAACACTTCTCTGTCGCAATACCAAAAAAAGAATAAGTGAATCTCTCTTTGCATCATTACCATGCTATTTTGCATTCCGGAGTTAAAGCACTGGTTAGGTAGGCTAACTTCCTGTATTTGTTTTAGTTGTACGCCATGCACTTTACATTTGTATTCACGTTCCCTTAACATTTGGTTCAGTGGGTCATCATGGCCATCATGAATGTTAACATTCTAAAGGACTTTCCCCAATATTAATATTTTCTACTAAGCGATCAACTGCTATACCACCCCTTTCCTCATATTATCAATTACATCTTAGCCCCATCCCATGCCAGCTTTACTCCAATGCCAGTAACACATTTATTAGAAGCATTCTGAGGCCAAGCCAAAAGCGTGTTTGGATTCAGTGTTTTCCCAAGCAAGGCTGAAAGGTTTACTTAGCCATTGTAAATCAATCAAGCTGCGTAATTGGACAAACGTTCTTGAGTATTGACTATTCCTCCCAATGTGACCTCAGCCCATCTTAGGGTAATGAGGGCCGTGAGGTAAAAATTCTGGGTGATTGTTATTGAGGTCTGGCTGTAAGGAAGAAGGTATTTACCAACTAAAGAAAAATGGTCAGCAATCATTTAAGGCAATTGCATGAAATACTATAGGGGTGGGGGGGAATCAATAGATTTTTATTAACAGGGCCTGAAATACACTCTCCACCCGCCATATGCAGGTAGATTTTGAGATCTGCGGGTAGACATGGGCAGCTGGTCACACAGGGCTCAATACACTGTTTCACTGGCCTTTTTGGGACATAAAAATAGTCTGGTATGAGTTGACAATAATTGTTGTAGTCTAAATAGGCTGTTATGTAAGATTGAATGCATCAAAATAGTCTATTAATTTTATTCCTATGCATTTATATATCCAATTAAATCCAGGTCAATAACATTTGACAGCATTCCCCCTAATTTCTACCTGACCCAATATATTTATACGCAATTGAACTCACAACCTTGTCTCTTAGTGACAATTTGGGATGTATCGTTCCCAGGTATCACCTCTAAACCATTCTGAGATTTCACAAAATTCAATGCCACCAGGATGTCCGTCAGTTCAGCCGATGGGAGTGAGGAGCTAGAGACAAGGAAATCCCTTCCGACGATGCCACCCTCGACCCAGGGCCATGGCCATTGTCCCGGGGTCTCCCAGCAACAGGTCAGCCGTAGCCAGGGTTGAACCATGCCTATGGTGGACAGATTGCACTACAGAATAACGCTTTAGACGGCTGCGCCATCAA
Source organism: Esox masquinongy (assembly GCA_016801175.1). Taxonomy (NCBI): domain Eukaryota; kingdom Metazoa; phylum Chordata; class Actinopteri; order Esociformes; family Esocidae; genus Esox; species Esox masquinongy. The sequence goes on along the minus strand of JACXGI010001987.1, from coordinate 19,311 downwards.
GGAGTGCTACAGGGGAGTCAAATTCCAACATCTCTCAATAACATAGATATTACCTTTATTGTGAAAGGCACCGTGGCTAGAATTTGTTCTGACTGTTTAAAGGGTGCACTTGAGGGGCAGACGGCCTTAAAATAGAAATGTATTTAAGATGATAAAATTACTGTGCTGAATGCAAATTTTTGCTAAAGTTACTTTTTTTTGACATCTTTCCTTGCTTATGGTGTCAGGTTGTATTTTGCAGCGTAAGGATTTTAAGGCTTCAAGTGTGATGCCTGGCACGGGCCTTGAGACCTTTGTAAAATACTCGCCTAACCTCACGAGTACCTGTTTCTTTACCTCCTCTTTGAACAGATCCGCTCACTTAGTATGGAGGCTAGATAGCCACTCCTCTCCTGTAAATGTCCCAGTCTTCACTAATCCCCTGAGGCAGCCCATTTAAAACATACTGCATTGATATTGCCTATGACTGCCTGTGCCAGACAGATAAACAGTCATTTACATAGTCAACCATGCTCACAGCTCATAGCATCCCAGCAAGACAGGACTGACTCTTTCAGAAGACCCACACTTGTCTTGTCACCATGCCGGAACTGACAGATAATTGGACCTCTGTTAATTCCCGAGAGAGATTTTTATTTTTGCAGAGAAACGTGTATATGGCTGAATCAGCATGCATTGTTGGTTTTTGAATTGTCGAACGCACTTACTTTAAGTCGCTCTGGATAAGAGCTTCTTCTAAACGACTAAGATTAAATGGTTTTCATTGTCATGATTGGGGATAAACGCTGTACCGCAAATAACTGATGAGTTTGTTTGCTCTTCCTTGACTAGAAATGATTCCCTCACTAGTCAAACTCATATCAGATTCATAAAATATACAGTAAAGCTGATTTTAATGTAGGAAGGAAGTCCCTCTCAAATCTTTATCTCTTAGCAGTAAGAAAATAGTAATATCTCAGACTTTTTATTTAATGGGGAAGTTTACCCATTAATATGTTTGTTATTTACTCTATTTATGCTTTTAGTTGATCCCCAAACTGTTAATATATATTTTGATCTGTTACAGGGAAATGAACTTGTCACTATTTGCTAAGTCATCACTTGCCATTGAGTACAGTGCATTTGGAAAATGTGTCTTTATGAAAAAATTAAAAAGACACTTGCAACTCCAATCCTACTTATTGGTGCTTGGTCTAAAATATGTAAGCTTCAATTAAGGACCAGCAGTAATGCAAGCAAGAACACTGTGCTGGTATCTCTTTTTCAGTCTTAATGATATGATAAAATTCACAAAAACACTTCAATTACAAGCAAAAAAAGACTGAAAATGAGGCCACATCATACATAAAAAAGAATTTAGGTGGGCTCATTCTCTAAACTCATTTTTTAAATCGGATATATGTGTTAAGATTTGGCTGCACACATCAACAAACTAAGCTGCGAAAAGAGAGAAGAAAGGCATTTTTTTTAAAAGGCATATTTCTCATATTGCATTTCTAGTATTTAATATTGTATGTGCATTTCTAGTCTCCCAATGGCCAGAAGGCTTAGCCAATGTAAGGCTTTTGAGTTGACCCGAGAGACCATTGCCCTGCTAAGATGTGACGTGGTCTGCCAATACTAAATAGGTTTGCTCCAATTCTTTTTGTCTGTATTATTTATTTTTTTCCCTCAGATGTAAAAATCTTCCTGCAGTTATCTTCTATTGTTTAGCATTAGGTTCTCTCATAGTATCATTATTGTAAAAAAAGGTTTGCTTTCATAGCCATCGAGATCCATCAGTTCTGCCCGTCTCCTCTTTTCTCTTCTCTCCGGGGAAGTCTGAACATTCCCGGCTCTGTGTCTCTCTGCTACTTTCCATTCACAGAAAACAATTGTACTGTACTGTTGCAAGATCAAGTGCTGCTGGAGAAGGTTCCTTTGCTTCTTTCTCAACTTGCTTGTTCCAACTGTTTATCTCCACCTCAAGCAATTTACACTTTGTTAATAGAAGGGTTGGTGTTTAGTGAATGTAGCTAACACGGTTTGTTGAATTCTTTGGGGTTAACCGGTTGATTGGGTGACTGTTTTGTTGACAGATTTCTTTGTAGATGCCCAACCTGATCTCAGGGGACTACGCAGACTATTTCACGTAAATCCGTGGCACCCGATTTCGTATGATATGTTAAGTTGCGTTGGGTTACATTGCAATGTCCTACCAAAACATATAATACATTACGAATTGGCTAAAACTTAACATATGCTACAAACGCTATTAAAACGATAATATGTTACAAAAGCCAGACAAATGTGTCATATGTTACAAACAGTACGAAAACATATCATACATAATGAATTTGAACAAAATATCCAAGCCGTATTTCAAACCAGCAACATTCGGATCTGAAGGTAGGCACCCTACCCATTGCACCACACAGGGATTATAGATTTGGGCGGACGAGTAATGGCCATACCAAGGTAGCTAAAATATGTAATAAGTGCAATTTAATGTTACAGTTAGATTAAGGTTAGGTATTACAGCACTGGGGTTAAGGTTAGGGTTAAGGCCAGTTATCACAGCACTGGGGTTAAGGTTAGGGTTAAGGTTTGGGTTAGGGTTAGAAAGAAAATCACTTGGAAACATATTGACGTTGTAACACCACTACTCGCTTCCCTTATCAGGAAGTTCCTATTTGGAGCAGTGGGTAGAGCATCTTACGAATTTGGCTGTCAAAGATTTACGTAAAATAGTCTACGTAGTCCCCTGAGACCAGGTTGAAATGCCACCTAATCTCGGATGTTGCTGGTGCCTGCCACCTAATGGAGGATGTCGTTGATAGCTAATAACTCATTTGGGATTTTGTTGATAACTGCCTCCTAATCTGGGGTGTTGTTGATAATTGTTACCAAATCTGGGATGTTGTTGATAACTGACACCTAATCTTGGATTTTTTTGTTAACTACTACCTAATTTGGGGTGTGGCTTCAACAAGGTTTTGCACAGATTTGCTATTTTCTCTCTCAATTAATACATGTTGAAGGTTGGTACCATTACATTTTGAGAGGATTTTTAGATTAAGATTTTATATGAAGCACCTCACCGACTCACACCAGCACTTTCTTCCGTCCTATACTCTTCTGTTACCAAAACTTCAAAGTCTGTGTGCTGGAGTCTAGCTAAATCATCTCAATGCCTCTCCTGTATGAGGGATTACTGCAGAGTTTTCCGCGAGTTACACATTGCTGGTTTTAAATAATTCATGTCAGGTTAAACTATCTTGAATATAATTTGGTCGGTGCCTTTATGGCAGTGGTTGATATAATGACTTGATTGGAGTGGATTTAAATTTTATGTTTGCTGGCTAGATTCCAGCATAAATGGGACATTTTAGGCCCATTCCAGGAGAAATATTACTCCAGGCTGAAAAGGATTTTCCTGGTGATTATTTACAAATGAACCAATAAAAATAAGCCTAACCTGAGAATAAGCATCACTGATCCCTTGACTTGATGGTTGCCTGTTTTTCATATTTAGGTCACACTCGCTTGGGTTTCAGTGATCTGTCGAGAGCAGTGGAAGTTCTTAGCCATGGTCCTGAACTTGACAATGCACTTGGCTAGACTGTTGTAAGGCAGATAAACACTGTCACTTGAATGTAGAATAAATTAAGATTTGCGCAGAGTTGAAGAGTCTGCATTAGACACAAAGCCAGCTGCCTATCAGAACCTCTGTATAGGAGAACATAAATGTTACTATTCAGAGATCAAACAGCCAGAGTACAAATAAGCAGCAGTCTTAAGTTTTATGTTTGCGTATGAATTCAATTGTATATGTAACGTTGATGTGTAAATCTGTCAAATGGAGTTTGAGGTTTAGCACGTGCCAAGGTTTTGTTCTATCCCAGTGGGTTTTTCATTCTCCAATTGTTCCTACCCCCCGCTGAGTTTCAGAATGAAAAATTGTTTTTGGCTGCTGCACACCACAGCAACTGCCGTTGATAGAGTTACGTCTCTTCCTTTTTGGAAGTGTTTGAAGGCAAACTCTAAAAGCGAGGCAGGAGTTCTCAAACGGGTAATTTGCCGCTTGCTCACTGGTTACATGCTGCAGGCCTATGTCTTGTGTGTGAGTGCCCAGCGTTCAACTTTAAGGGATACGACGTCATTGAGAGAGGCTCCGAGCTGCTCCAACCAGCCAAACATACCGTAATGCCCCACTTGTCCTCATGTGTACCAGGGCAGGGATGTCAACCACGAGTGGCCCGGTGCAGGTCAGGTGGACAGTCGAGACTCATGCAGAGCTTCCATGCAAGCCTGCAGTTGGTCATGTTTTACTCAAGTCCCTCTGGCGTGACCTTTTGGTTTCACCGACTTCCCCTTGTACAAATAAATCAAACAAGAATGAATGAAAAATACAATGATGGTTGTGGAAAAACGGATAGGGATGAGAGAATAAATAGGAAAGCTTGGGTGCTCCACCTCACTCACCTCTATTTCATATCTGTCTGAACTCTGTCATTCCTCCTGGGGCCCTATTTACCCAGGCTTTGCGCCAGTACAGTTTTTGCCTGCTACAGTCTGACTCCACAGGCTATAAAACATATCCGTTCCAACCAGAGATAAAACTGGGATTGGAAGACGGATAAGATCTCAAGGTAAAGTGTAAACAAAGGCAGGTTCATGGTTCGGTATATATTTGGAGGGTATTAAACAGAAGCATTTCAACCAAAGATAGAACAAGGATGTTAATGCACGCATCAAATCTAAAAGGTGATGGGTAGATTAAGAATGCCACGTTGTCTTTGATTTCCTTTAAAAAAAAGGTGCAAATCATCACGCCAGAGTCCCCTTGTTCACCTCTCATTCATTATATTCTCTGTAGGTTGTCATTATAATTATGTAGATAGGGACAACTGGATGTGTGTGTGTGTGTGTGTGTGTGTACGCGTGCGCGTGCGGAGGGGTGCTCAAGCAATAGTTCCCTGGACCAACAAAAGAATGTGTAAGTTATTGGCTTGCACGCCTTGATATGCTTATCAATCAATCACATTTATTTTATGAAGCTCTTTTTACATCTGCAGTGGTGACAAAGTGATAGACTTAGGCTTATGGGGGTGTTTGGATACGTGACGGAGGAACCCAGATTATACAATAATACAATTATGACTGCCTGCACTCTGTGTTTAGAAGATTTTTGGCTGCTGTGTGGCAAAGGCATTTGCAGAGAGTCTTGAAATCTTAATTCCCTGAATTTTCCTTTCCATGTATTACCTTCTCCTCTGGTAAGAAAGATTGGATTCTAAATTAATCCTGCCATTCTTTGGTCACCCGCACTTTCCCTCCTTTCTTTTCTTTGCTCCTTCTCTCTCTGTGGTTTCAAAATCCAATCAAACACCCCATCAGATATTGTCCTTCTCCCTTTGTCCTTCCTCAGGTCACTGTAGTCATTAGTCACACTTTGTGAAGACAAACAAAAAGATGAGAAGCAACGGACTATAGCAATTACCCATGGCTTTTTATAAAACATGCAAAACAACAAACACAGTAACAAAAAACTAAATTGGAATAACAAAAAAATAGACAAAGGAAAAAAAACTCAAGAGAAAGGTTTTGTTCTTCCTCCTGTAGTCACTGTTCACCCGTGAATGCATAGACAAGTACAACTCCTATTCAGGCTTAAAGTATGCCGACTGAACAACAGTGGTCAGCCTAATCGCTGATGATGACGAGAACCCAACAGTGAGGGGTCAGAACTCTGGCGGAGGGGTGCAACTGTGAACCACCTCTCACTCGATGAGATGACTGTGGAATTCAGGAGACGGCAGAGAGGACCCCTCTTCATACACATCAGCCGGGAGTGTCAGAAGCTTCAGGTTTCTCAACGTGCACAACTAAACAACCTGAAATGTTCCAACCAACCTGACGCTGTGGTGAAGAAGGCGCGACAGCTGAAGAAATTATTCATGTCCCGGGGTTCTCTCACAGACCTCTAAGGATGCACCATCAAGAGCCTACTCTCCGGCTTCATCGCCACTTGGCAGGGCAACTTTAAATGGTGATGATGTCAACCCAGCGCAGCTGAACCTTAACCCAAAGAGCTGCAGAAATGCCACAGAGATCATCACTGGACCTCAGCCTCCAGAGTCATCGGGGCTGTTTATACCGCTCCCATCTTGCAGACAGAAGCAAATCAGGGGCATCATAACCAGGAGATTGGAAAAAAAAATTACCTCCAAGGCCATCAGAAAGACTCAGCTGTCTTCTCAGGTGTTTCAGTGCCCAGGTCTTTCCTCATATTCTGCCTGGATAGCATTTGTGGAGGGCGGATTTACAGGCTGGAATGTGTTGCAGAAATGATAAAATGTTTGTTTGAGATCCAGCATATTTTTTTGCAACCATCTAACCATCAAGTGTTATCTGAACCTCTGTCTGTATCTATGGGAATTCCTCAAGGTTCTATTATTGAGCCCAACATATTATTTATGAATATTAAAGGAGCACTGAGTAGAATCCTGCCTTTAACTTTTACAAGACTGAATTGTAAACAATGACACAACTTGCTTGTCTTACCGAATGAGACCGGAATAGTACTCCATATTATGGCCTACATGGAAAATGAGTGGTTTAGGGCAGGGGGGTACTGTGAGTGTCTAAAGCAAGTATGAGGAGACTACAGGTCAATGCACACTGATAGACCTTTGAGAAAGTTTTAATGGGGAATATCACAAGCACTATTTTGTAGAATATATTTTTTGGAAACATTAACTTTAAACAATTATGTTATTATAGTATAGTAAAAATGTGTCCCCTTTAATATGGCTGCACTTGCTGCTGATAACTACCTCCTCCACCTACAGTGGATATAAAAAGTCTACACACTCCTGTTAAAATGCCAGGTTTTTGTGATGTAAAAGAATGAGACAAAGATAAATCATGTCAGAACTTTTTCCACTTTTAATGTGACCTATAATGTGAACAATTCAATTGAAAAACAAACTGAAATCTTTGAGGGGGAAAAATGAAAATCTTACAATAAACTGGTTGCATAAGTGTGCACACCGTCTTATAACTGGGGATGTGGCTGTGTTCAGAATTAACCAATCACATTCAAACTCATGTTAAATAGAAGTCATTACAACCCTCCCATCATTTTAAGTGACTGATTAAACACAAATAAAGTTCAGCTGTTTTAGTAAGATTTTCCTGACATTTTCTTAGTTGCATCTCAGAGCAAAAGCCATGGTCTGCAGAGAGCTTCCAAAACATCAGAGGGATCTCATTGTTGAAAGATATCAGTCAGGAGAAGGGTACAAAAGAATTTCCAAAGCATTAGATATACCATGGAACACAGTGAAGACAGTCATCATAAAGTGGAGGTAATATGGCACAACAGAGACATTACCAAGAACTGGACGTCCCTCCAAAATTGATTAAAAGACGAGAAGAAAACTGGTCAGGGAGGCTTCCAAGAGGCCTACAGCAACATTAAAGGAACTGCAGGAATTTCTGGCAAGTACTGGCTGTGTGCTACATGTGACAACAATCTCCCGTATTCTTCATATGAATGGGCTATGGGGTAGGGTGGCAAGACGGAAGCCTTT
>JACXGI010001987.1:0-11634 GCA_016801175.1 Esox masquinongy | reverse complement strand
GCATGGGAAAATATGTTATGGTCTGATGAAACCAAGGTTGAACTTTTTGGCCATGATTCCAAAAGGTATGTTTGGCGCAAAAACAACACTGCACATCACCCAAAGAACACCATACCCACAGTGAAGCATGGTGGTGGCAGCATCATGCTTTGGGGCTGTTTTTCTTCAGCTGGAACCGGGGCCTTTGTCAGGGTGGAGGGAATTATGAACAGTTCCAAATACCAGGCAATTTTGGCACAAAACCTTCAGGCTTCCGTTAGAAAGCTGAAGATGAAGAGGAGGTTCACCTTTCAGCACGACAATGACCCAAAGCACACATCCAAATCCACAAAAGCATGGCTTCACCAGAAGCAGATTAACGTTTTGGAATGGCCCAGCCAGACCCCAGACCTGAATCCAATTGAACATCTGTGGGGTGATCTGAAGAGGGCTGTGCACAGGAGATGTCCTCGCAATCTGACAGATTTGGAGCGCTTTTGCAAAGAAGAGTGGGCAAATATTGCCACGTCAAGATGTGCCATGCTAATAGACTCCTACGCAAAAAGACTGAGTGCTGTAATAAAATCAAAAGGTGCTTCAACAAAGTATTAGTTTAAGGGTGTGCACACTTATGCAACCAGGTTATTGTGTTTTTTATTTTTCCCCCTAAAAGATTTCAGTTTGTTTTTCAATTGAATTGTTCAAGTTATAGGTCACATTAAAGGTGGAAAAAGTTCTGACATGATTTATCTTTGTCTCATTCTTTTACATCACAAGAACCTGGCGTTTTCACAGGGGTGTATAGACTTTTTATATCCACTGTATGTGTCCAAAATGCTATCCTGTGTAAAACTCACCCCTAACTGAACATTGTGCTGACCACCCTACAACACAGCTTTCTTTGACCTTTACCTACTCCTTAGTACAAACTAAACTAATGTGTGTTCATCAGTTGTGAGTTACCTCAGCCTGCTGGCTCTGCAAACATCCTTTCCCCGAATGTGGACTGAATTAGAGTGTTTGTTTCTTGTTCTGCGAATAGACATCCTTAACTTCACAAGTACACTCTTGTAAAATTACAGTCATGTTCATCCTTGACTATTGCCATGTAGTTTACAGGTTTGCCACTAAAAAGATCCTCAAAAAAAATTACGTAATTTACCACACCACACCCTTTTGGTTTGTCACAAGCACTCTTTTTGACATTCATCACTGTGACCTTTACACTCTGGTCAACTGGCCACTGTGTAAACACTAACCCAGACGTGCTGGTACCAAATTATTAGTAAGTCCATCTGAGACAAATCTCCATCTTTCAGCTGACTCCTCAAAATGTACTATTCCAAAAGTCATTCATTCCAATCTTTGCCACTACTGACCAGACCACACTTGCTCTATGATCAACGCACTTGCTGAGCATCAAATCTATTATTCACACTTCTCCTGTTGAATATTCTATAATTTGATGATTATGTATATTTCCCTTTCAACAGCAGAAATAACGTTCCATTTCAGTCACACCTCACATTATTTTTGTTGTCTTACTAAGGTCATTCCCATATAATTATATGGTCACTCCCACTAAGGCAAATGGGAACGATGCCTGTCTTATATGCGCTGTGAACAATAGCCCGAAGACAGGGTTATACTGAATGGGGTTATACTTATTTGCAGATATCTAAAGAAGTTATTTCTAGGAAGGTTGTATTTCTTCTTCAGTGGAGGTAAAAGACCACTCCCGGTATAGATCCCCTATGGTCTGGAGGCCCACTTCTCCCCAGCCATCAAACGCTTTATCTTAGTTGGAAGTGGTTTCGGAGGGGTTTCTTGCTATTGACAGCAGGCATGACATTCATCAGGGGTCAAATTCCTTTTCTTGCTTCCAAATACGGATCATGTTATGTATATCACGCTATCTTTTAAGGGATTGTTACCATAAAATGATTTCTCAAGGCTTGTAGGGGATGTACATAAGCACTACACCAGCTAATCTGAGTAAGCTGTGAGCATCAGAACAAATGGAGGTGGGCTGAGTGAGCTTTGGGTTTCAGCATCAAGAGGGTCACAGATGACTTCACAGTGAACTACAGCAACATTACTGTATGACCTCTTTGTTCTGGCCCTGTGGAGCGAATGTTTGCAGCAACTCAACATTTCCTACAAAGCAAGTTGCCCGTCTGTAGTCTTGAGGGTTTCCCACTTCCGGTCCAGATGGGTAACATCAGTGCCTCCTTCCTCTATGCCCAGGGAGGAGCTGACTCAGAGCTCCTTCCGCCTCAGGAGAAACCTCACCTTGTTCCCTTTGTCTGGAGCAGGAGAATACTGCAACTTTTGATGAGCATCATTGAAATTCGTTGTGGTTGTTTCCTGCAAAAGCGTGTGTCAAATGTTCACCTTTCAACTCCTCTGACATACCAGTCCCAGTGGTTGATGTTAGAGGTTGCAGTCAGTCAAACAAAGGAAAACACCTACACACACACACACACACGTATACACACATACAAACACACAGCCACACACAAACACGTACACACACAAAGAGGGAACCCAACAGGACAGAATTGCAATTTGTGCTACCATCTCTCCTGTCGTGCTTGCTGCGGCAAAGTGAATTAGTTACGTGTCAGGGAGGGTGCTGGAAACAGACAGGACATCTTTGAAAGTCTGTGTTGCTTGCAATAATCAAACCAAGGCCTTTGAAACAGTTGGTTTGAAGTCTGCCCCATTATCCCATGATATTGCTTTTTGAGTCAGAAAAAGAGTGGCTGGGGAGAGCATGAGCTTGAAGCTCGCAGTTTTTGTTTCATGAAAAAGGGATTTAAAAGATAACCAGTTGAAAGAATAACCACTTTTCTTCATCCTTGAACATACAGAGGGAATTTGAGTCAGTGAGTAAAGTTGCGTTCTCTCTGTGTTTCAAAAAAAGAAAAGCCATTGATTTTCTTTGTTTTATAGAGGGCACATAAATGCGTCACAACTCATCCATTCATTCGGCTAATTTCTTTCTGTAGAAACGGCACCTGTACGCACACCTGCCAAATGTACCACAACAGCTAGTCGATTCCAACAAAGCTGTGGGTAAAGTAATTATGAGACTCGTGCTCCGGTTGTTTCCTTCAGATCTGGTGTTATTTTCTTTTCCGTCGGTCTCTCTCTCTCTCTTTCCCAGAATCGCTTCCACCTTCAGATGGCCACACGGATCCCCTCGTCGGGCTTGTCCGAGCTGCTGCTGACGGTGCTCGAGCGGAGCGGCTGGCAGGAGGGCATGGCCGTGCTGTGCCAGGGCTGGGAGGAGGCCGGCCTGCTGGAACTGCTGGACCTCCAGAGCCGCATGGGTTGGGGTGCCACGCGCTGGCACCTCCGCGCCCTCCTCAACCTCACGCGGGCCGGCCCCGCGGAGTCCCAAATATACAACTTCCTGTCCGAACACTTCCGAGGGCAGGGGCCGAGTCAGGTCCCGCCACCGGCCGCCGTGCTGCTGTTCGGGGCGGACCCGGAGTGCGTGGCGGCCGTGCTGCAGAGCGCCCAGGTCCTGGGGCTCACGCTGCCCACAGTGCACTGGGTGATGGGCTACCCGCTGAGTCCCGACGCCCTGCAGTCCATCGGCCTGCCCCTGGGGCTGCTGGCCTACGGCGAGGTGGAGCGCAAGCCGCTGGACTTCTACATCCGCGACGCGTTGCAGTTGGTCGGGCGGGCGGTAGCCGCGGCAACGGTGGTGCGTCCGGACTTGGCACTCATCCAGAACATGGTCAACTGCTACGACAAGCCCAACAAGCACGAGGTTCCCTCGTCTGGACAGTATCTCGCCAGGTACCCGATGATTTACTTCAAACCCAGGTTTACTTAGGTTTCCAGGGTTTATATATATATATATGTGTGTGTGTGTGTGTGTGTGTGTTTGTGTTATAGACTTAATTGATAATTGATTGTGATTGATGATATATTTCTTTGCCGTCAATCTACACACAAATACCCTGTAACGAGAAAGTGAAAACCACATTTTTTAGAATTTCTTGAAAATAAATGTGTTGTTAAGCTGGAGGGTAGGATGTGGTCAGACAGAGGTTTGTGTCCAGAGTTGTGGATAGCCTGGAAGCTGAGAACAAGGATTTCAATGTTGGCAGCCAGTGAATTGTGTGCAGTACTGGAGTGATGTGCTCATAGAAGAGATCTGGCAAAGACATGCCCAGCACAGTTCTGGACATATTGTAGCCTTCTTAGGCACTCAGCTGCCGCAGCAGTAAAATGAGCTTTCCGATATTCCAGACAGGATGAGTTTGAGGGCGTGCAGGGGCTTTCCCAGCAGCAGGCTGTGACAGCATAGCATGGGTTGTAACCTTGCAAGGTCCTGGAGAGACAGACATTTAGATTTCGGTCATACTGATGTAGACCTTAAACGAGAGGTGACTGTCAAACATCACACCCAGGTTTCAGACCCCACTGGAGCGAAGGTGACTGACACCATCTATGCTGAGACAGGGACTGTGGATGTTAATGACGGTGAACGTGTCAGTCAGGAAACCCAGCTCCATCCACGCTTTCGCGTCCAAGACATAGCTGATCAGGAGTGCAGTGACATTGGCAAAGGCAGTGTTTATGAATACATAGAGGGTCATTACCATTACATAAATGTACATAGATTCATACAAACATACATACATACACATACATACAAACATACATACATACATACATACATACATACAGTTGTTTTGCATACTGTTTCATCTCCCCCTATCCAAGTTGTACTTAATCCGTAAGTGCAGTAGACAGCTGAATATTGGTTCTTTCCCAGTGTCAGTGTTTGCAGGAGGCTGTAAATAGGCTTATATCTCTACAGATAGTGCCGGTCATCCCTAACCATGGAGCAGATCCTCTAAACACAGAGATAGATGCATAGATGTTTGTACGGTATACACTCTCTCTCTCTGATTCTCTCTCTTTCACACACACATACTACCCAGACAAAAACACACAGATTTGCGCACGCACACACACACACACACACACACACACACACACACACGCCGGAATTGCATTAAAAGTGAGGTGCGTTGTAGGATCTTTAAAAAAAATATAGGTCCCTTATGAAAACTAGTTTCCCTATGTCATATCCCCTAACCATAAATGGAAAATTTGAATCCTTACCCTAATCCTAACCTTAACCAAATTTTTATTCTAACCCCGAACCTAACACTCACCTACCTCACTTTGATAGCAATTTTGGGTACACGGATGCAAGCATGCATGCATCGCACGCACACAGACACATGCACACACAGACACATGCACACACACACACGCACGCACACACACAGAAACAAACACACATGCACTGGCACCCAGCTGGAATGCAAACATGAAGTCGAGGGTAAAGCTGTAAGCTTTATTCATGAGTTCCAGTCGGTTGCCTCCCCAACAGGCAGACAGGCTTCCTTATCAAAAGAGCCCACAGCCCTTTCTGCCTCTCAGTAGCTCGGAGCAGGGCGACAGGAACACACAGCTTTACAGCCGTTGTATCTGCCAGAGACCAGAGTAACAACAGCCTCCTCAACCCGGCCGTGCAGCCGGCGTCTCAGCACAAAAACACAATGGGATGAGCTACAATTGGGCCAGTTGTACCCCGACTCAGCTATTCATGTTAGGAGAAAAAACGATACAGCGGAAATTATGCATGGGAATAGCTCGTTGGGCTGGACCGCAAGAGCGCTGCCGTGTTCTATTTATTCATTGGCCAAAAAAGGCAAGTAATTTTCCCATCATGAGTGGTAAGCAGTAAGCATCTAGTTTTCATGAGTAGTGTGTTTTGCCTGGGGGCTTCGACACAGAGGAAAATGATTGCGACATTACTGCGTCTTGAACCATTTTGGAAATCACACCATTATAACCATTATATAACCCTGTTCAGTTCTACCAAGTCATTTACGAGCTCCATCAAACTAATGGAATTGCCCTTGGTGCCTAATGCCGAGTAATGATCAACGATGTTGAGATAGAGGTGTTTTGCTCGAGAACAACTACAAGATGAAGCAATATAGTTCTAATAGTGTCTAGACACATCACCAACACATCACCTAAGAAGCATACAGTAAAACATACTTAACACATGTAAACAACACATACACACGCATACAGAACACATACATGCAACACATCACACAACATATTACACGGCACATACACAACTGATACACGACACATACACGACACATACACAACGCATCACATAACACATACACTGAACACATACACAACACATTCCACGATACATCACACAACACACCACACAACACATGCACAGTTGAATAACATCACTATTAAAGAGGGGGACTTAGGGGGAAAAGAGCAGCCAGACAGTAACTGAAAAGCTGCTGGTTTGAATCTCAGAACTAACTAGGTGAAACATCTTCTGACATACCCTTGAACAAGGCAAACCCTATTTTGTTTTGTAAATCGCTCTACATAAGATGTATGATAAATAACTGAAATGTAATTGTGAAGAGAGAAGAGCGGTACATACAACATGTGCCCTGCTATTAAAAGAAATTCAGAGCATTCAAATCTAATTATGTAATAACATTCCGATGTTTTCCTAATATGCAGTTGAGGAGGAGGGGAGGTAGGGTACAATAGCCGAGGACATGGAGAAATGAATTACCTTAAAGGTTTTGGGATAGATTTCCTTTTTTCTGATTCATCCATCAGTCCCCTTTTTCTTTCAGATGAAAGTAGTTCAGTGGTGGTCACGCGGCCGTATTTCAATAATTGATTGCTGCACACATTCATCATGACTCAACATTACTGTCACAGCTGCCTTTAGCCAATGGGATTGGCTGCATCTGCATTTCCTTACTTTAATCTTTCGCTAGGCTAACCACTAGCACTAAGCTAAACCGCCATGCTGCAACTCATTGAAGGGCTAACAATATATCCAAGGTGGACTTTATTTATTTATTTTTTTATTTCATCTTTATTTTACCAAGTAAGCCGTTAGAGAGCCAATTCTCATTTGCAATGACGACCTGGCCAAAGGCATAAATGCAAAACAAAGTTATACACTGAGTACTCAAAAGAAGGGAAGGCAAGTTTATTCATATACCAAATTTCATATACCAAGCAATTCAAAGTGCATTACATTAGAACAATTTAAATATATAATAGAAATACAAATAAAAACATCACATTTAAGATTGCTAAAAGATTATTGAAAGATTAATGAAAAGCAGAAGAAAACATAGAGGTTTTTAGCCTAGATTTAAAAGTGGTCAGTGTGGGAGCAAGTCTAAGATTTTCTGGCATTTTGTTCCTCTGAGCTGCATAATGACTAAATGCTGTCTCACCATCCTTTGTCTTTACTCTCAGAACAGTTAGCAGACCAGACCCTGATGACCTGAGGGGTTTAGAGGGATCATACTGAGAGAGAAGGTCAGAGATGTAACTGAATGCCCTGAAGCATTCAGTGATTCATAGACGAATAGAAGTGTCTTAAAATCAATTCTATGAGATACAGGGAGCCAGTGCAGAGACCTAAGAATTGGTGTAATGTGATCAGCTTCTCTTAGTTTTTGTTAGAAACTGTAAAGAGGGAAAAAGCAGAGGTCAGATCAATAAATCACACCAATAAATGAGACCATATGTGGTGGATACTTGCTGTATATACAGCAAGGTCCAAAAGAGATGTTACTACATTTATGGATGGAGTAGGGTGCTTAGCTGGTTGGGTGATTAGATGGCTGCTCAGACAATTGTACAATTGTTTTTAAAGAAGTGATGAGAGTGTGAGGTTTCAGAGTCTTTTTTACAGTTCACTCCAGTCACTGGCTTCACTGGAACTCAGGAGTGAAGGCCAGAAGAACTGTTAACTTCAGGAGTGCCCTCAGTCAGGCATCTGTTGGAGCGCATATTTCTATTGGGTATTAATAAACAGAGTCTGGTTTTCACATGGAAATAAACCACTCACTCTCTCAACAAAGCAGAGCCCAGTGTTTACGGTCTGTGAGGAGGCCAAAAAGGTGTCAGTGGGAAAGATAGCCAATCTTAGCCACAGGGAATCGACTAGCTGTCAGTCAGGGCATCGATGGGACACTGTTGTTGGCCTTGCTGCAGGTGCGAAACAGATTAGCTTGGCCTCAGTAGATGCCAATCCTGTTTTTTCTGTGCTACAGCAGCCACAGAGCGTTTAGTGAGTGTGGAAGAAGGTGTAGGTGGGTTAAAGTCAGATCGGTTTGCAGTTTACTTTAGATTTCCCCAAGTGAGTATGACGCTGTTGCAGAGTTCTCAAACCTCATGCTGTGGACCCCCAGATGTTTAACAATCTTGTTGAAGCTCTGAAACTAGTTCACCTGATTAACCTATTCCCAGGGCTTGATGATTAGTCAAAAGTTGAATCGATGAAAAGTTCAAATGCATGGATTGGCAGGTGTGCCCCCGAGGAGAGGTTGGAAAACCACTTTTGAACCACAGTCAGACTAAATCTCTCTTCAGCCAGATGCCCATCACCTGACGGGATAAAGAATTCCTGCAATCTAATGTGGTTTCCTCTGGCCCATAGATTCCTGTGGAACACGTCGTTCTCAGGGCTGACGGGCCCGGTGTCGGTTCAGAGGAACCTGTCCCGGGTCCTTACCTCTCAGCGCTTCCACATCTGGAGCCTCCGTAGGGACGCGGTGGGCCAGCCCACCTGGGTGACGGTGGGTAGCTGGGAGGGCGGCCGCCTGGAGGTGGAGGACCAGGGCCTGTGGCAGTTGCCCAATAAAAGGGGTCACGGCCGGGGGGAGGGCCGCGGCGGTGGCCAGTGGCAGGCTGGCATGCCGGTGGCAGGCAGCCGAGTGCGAGTAGTCACCCTGGTGGAGCACCCCTTCGTGTTCACGCGAGAAGTGGACGAGGATGGGAACTGCCCGGCAGGACAGTACTGTCTGGACGCGGGGACAAACAGCTCAGAAATGCTGGAGCGCTACTTCAGCGAACGCGCCGCCGGGAATTCAACCTTCTTGCCCATGGATTACGGCAAGTGTTGCTATGGTTACTGCATCGACCTGCTAGAGAAACTGGCTGAGGACCTGCGCTTCGAGTTCGACCTGTACATCGTGGGTGACGGGAAGTATGGCGCGTCGAAGAGTGGCCGCTGGACGGGGCTGGTGGGCGACCTGCTCAACGGCGTGGCCGACATGGCCGTCACCTCATTCAGCATCAACTCGGTGCGCAGCCGCGTCATCGACTTCACCTCGCCCTTCTTCTCCACCTCGCTCGGCATCCTGGTGCGCAGCAAGGACACGGCCGCCCCCATCGGCGCCTTCATGTGGCCCCTGCACTGGTCCATGTGGGTGGGCATCTTCGTGGCGCTGCACATCACCGCCCTGTTCCTCACGCTGTACGAGTGGAAGAGCCCGTTTGGCATGACGCCGCACGGACGCAACCGCCTGCGGGTCTTCTCCTACTCGTCCGCGCTCAACCTGTGCTACGCCATCCTGTTCGGCCGCACGGTCTCCAGCAAGACGCCCAAGTGCTGGACGGGCCGGTTCCTGATGAACCTGTGGGCCATCTTCTGCCTGCTGGTGTTGTCCAGCTACACGGCCAACCTGGCCGCCGTAATGGTGGGCGAGAAGACCTTTGAGGAGCTCTCTGGGATCCACGACGCAAAGGTATGTGATTTAATGATTAACTCTTCTCTCTCTCTTTCTCTCTGACCCTCTCTCTTTCAATTGTCCCTCTCTCTCCTTCCCTTCCTCTATCCCATTCCGACGTTCCCTCTCTTCCTGCCCAGCTCCACCACCCGTCCCACGGTTTCAGGTTTGGAACGGTGAGGGAGAGCAGTGCCGAGGAGTACATGAAGAAGAGCTTCCCGGAGATGCATGAGTACATGAGGCGCTACAATGAGCCCACCACCCCCGATGGAGTGTCCACCCTCAAGTAAGAGATGACAACATCTACAGTATATACCTGCTCCCAGTGGGCTCCAGGGTGGGCCAGGTTTTCACCCGGCCCTACGCTCACATACCAGATTCAGCTAACTGAGGTCCTAATGAGCAGCTACTTTTCGGAATGGTGACACAAACCTGTCCCGGTTGTCGCTAGGTGTTAGAGAGGAGGATTGTTGCGGCACCCTTGATCTATAATCCATGGAAATACAATTTAATCTTTATCCGTATTCATAGAATTTAATTGCAGTTTAACATGCAGTAAGTTTGTATTAAATTGTGTTTATATGTTTTGTTGAAGTTGACAAATGAATCTGAAACAGGGTCATTAAGCAGAACTCAAAGTAGATAGATACCTTCTCTGCCATCCTGTCAAGAAGGTTTTGAATTATTTTTGTTTTCCTCGCTCCATCCTCTGGGAGAAGTGTTTGTTGTTTCTCAGAGAAAGGTCTGTCATCCTGGCAGACAGAAGAGAAAGGCAAAGGAGAGGAGAAGCCAATGGTATTGCTTCAAAACAAGATGAAATGTGAAAAGGAGCACACACAAGCAACATTTATTTCTAGACAGAGGGCTGCAAAGTTGAACTTGAGGTGGATGATGCTGGTTTATAGTTCAATTCAGAAGGAGGGATAAATATCCCACCTGGCATTTGAGCTTGTGTGATGTAATGTGGATCCTCATTCCTTGTTTTGTTGTATTGCTTGACTAGATAGCGACATACAGATCTTTTATTTTGTTCTTGTAGAATTCGAAAACAAAGGTCTTTGGAGTTTATTTCTTCTGAAATGAGGGAAATATTCAGTGTCGATTTTATACCCCAGAGGTCATGCACTCCTTACAATTGAAGCTGTAATCAAAGTACTCCAAAGCTAACACAGTTGATAATGAGCCATTTTAACATTTCCATAGTTCTTATAACCCATAATCCTCTCTTGTTCGGCTAATGTGTCAAGTCAGGGGTCAGCATCATTAAGGAATTGAGTGCCTGATTTGCGCCCATTTCACCATCGCCTCAGTCACTGTACTCTACATTCATGGCGGTATTGTTTGGATAGACAGGCGATTAATGGCTTTGCTTCACCCTCTCCTTATACACAATTTCCCTGGAGGACTGAATTAGAGCCCCCCATTTCCACAGACACATAAAGAATAATTGTGATGGTGACAAGGTCCATGTGCTGAATCTGGAATGAGGGAGGAAGTGTCCCCCAGGGCAGGTGAGGGTTGCCGGGCTTCTGCCGATTGGTACCAGGACATAGCCTGGCCTGTTTGGCGTGTGCTGATTGGACCACGGGCGAGTTTGAGGGGTGATCTAGTTTGGCACATTGTCTGGGACACCACTCGTTTTGGTTTGTGACGTCCATCGGTAGGTTGACCCGCTGTCCTCCGTCATCCATCTATAACCCCTTCCCTCTGTGTGTTGAAGGGTAGATCCCCCTCAGCTTGATGCCTTCATCCATCTATAACCCCTTCCCTCTGTGTGTTGAAGGGTAGATCCCCCTCAGCTTGATGCCTTCATCCATCTATAACCCCTTCCCGCTGTGTGTTGAAGGGTAGATCCCCCTCAGCTTGATGCCTTCATCCATCTATAACCCCTTCCCTCTGTGTGTTGAAGGGTAGATCCCCCTCAGCTTGATGCCTTCATCCATCTATAACCCCTTCCCTCTGTGTGTTGAAGGGTAGATCCCCCTCAGCTTGATGCCTTCATCCATCTATAACCCCTTCCCTCTGTGTGTTG
>JACXGI010001986.1:36261-81289 GCA_016801175.1 Esox masquinongy | reverse complement strand
CTGAGACATGTTGGATAAAACCCATTGAGTCAATTATGGCTTCAAAGGCTTTTTGAAGAGGGTCATTGGACTTTTCCATATGAATATTGAAATCGCCAAAAATTAGAATACTATCTGCCATGACTACAAGGTTAGACAAGAATTCTGGAAACTCATTGAGGAACATTGTGTATGGCCCAGGGGGCCTGTAAATAGTAGCCATGTAAAACGATTTATCAGCCTGGTTAACTTCCATGAGTAAAACTTCAAAAGAATGAAAACCAGTGATGTATTTAAGAGTAAATTTATATTTACTCTCATAAATATTAGCAACACCCCCTCCTTTTCAGGATGCAAGGGGGATATGATCACTAGTATAGCCAGGAGGAGAGGCCTCATTTAGGGCAGTAAATTCATCAGGCTTTAGCCATGTTACACACAAGCCAATAACATCTAGTTTATGATCAGAGATTAATTCATTAATTCTGCAACTGCCTTTGGAGCAAGGGATCTAACCTTTAGGAGTCCCATTTTGAGATGCGAGGTGATACAGTCATTTTTATTTGTGACTGAAGTGGAGGAAGGCTTCATCTTAATAAGGTTGCTATTGTTAGCACTGCCTTGTTTAACATTTCTCAGCCTGGAACGAGTCACAGTGACAATAGGTAAAACTGTACTAACTACTCTGGCTATGCTATTGACAGACTCCACTATGCTAGCAGGCTGGCTAACAGCCTGCGGCCTGACCTGCACCCTATCTCATGGTGAGGCTATAGGAGTGAGACTCCTGTCAATGTTCCTAGATAAAAGAAGAGCACCACTCCAGCTAGGATGGAGTCTGTCACTCTTCAGCAGATCAGGCTTGGCCCTACTTCTGGGAGAGTCCCAAAAAGAGAGCCAGTTATCTACAAACTACAAACCTCCTGCGACAGGCAGAACTCCGTTTTCAGCCAGCGATTGAGTTGCGCAAGTCTGCTGTAGAGCTCGTCACTACCCCTAGCTGGGAGGGGGCCAGAGATAATTACTCGATGCCGACATCTTTCTAGCTAGTTTACATGCTGATGCTATGTTCTGCTTCGTAACCTCTGACTGTTTCATCCTAACGTTGTTGGTGCTGTTGAAGTACCGACCTAAAGTACTTCCCCGGGTTGGTTAATGAGAAGAGATTAAGAGGAGACAAAATCGCAGTGCCGGCAATTCTCTTTATTCCCCCATACAGATATATCTGGAGACAGTGTGGCACTCAGTCCAACAAAGTCTGACACAATCAAAGCACACACAGTTCTTATAGCCTAACCCTACCCTAGATTTTCCCGTTTTTCTGCTTTTCTGGTTAAAGGTTCATACCATATATGGGTAAGATATGTTGTTTAACACATATCTCGTGGCAGCTGCCGTCTTTGGGTTTCCCTGTTGTTATTCCAACCAATCGACTTCTAGCTCTAGCATCTTCTCCCTTATTTGGCATTCTGCCCGTTTACTACAGAATACCAAGCGGTCTGTTCTTGCCCCCAGCTATTCTAGTGAAATTAGCATCCTGTCACCCCCTACTCTAATGCAGGTACAATGTTTCTTAGTTCTACGTAGCCTCTAGCAGAATTGTATGTTATCTTAATGCTATTGCCCCACAGTGCCAACGTGAATAACAATATCTCTACTCTCTATACTTGCCAGTTTTAGACTTCGCTAGCACCAACCCCAGATTTGCGGCTACGTCGGTGGCTCTGCCCCCCGATAAACTGTACGATAGCCGGCTGATTCTTTAGTCTAATACTGCGGGTAATGGAATCGCCAATGACTAAAGTTTTCAGTTTTTCCGGGCCAACGGTAGAAAATGCCTGCCGATCATTCCCCTCCGAAGACAGCTCGGGCCTTTACTCCGACTCCAGTGGGGAAAACCTGTTGAAAATCTCAGTCGGCTCTAGCAGCGACACAGGTTTAACTGGTCGACAGCATTTCTTCCCAGTGACCAAGAAAGTTATTGCCCGGCTGCAGGAGCTGTGCCGGGGGGCTAACAACACTGTCGTTTCTTCCTGGTGGCACAGACGCAGTTTTTTCCATTTCTACACTAACATAATCCTTGCCTGACATTTGCGTCTGAAGCCGAGCCTCTAACTCTGCTATCTATACTTGAAGACGATAGTTCTCCTCCGTGTTGCAGCTACAACAATTACAGTGATAAGGCAATAATAATGGTACTTAGCTTCGGGTGTTCAGGGGTGAGTAGTTCCGTTAATTATGTCCAAATAGGGTCCCGGTGTAGAAAAGTTGGGTAAAAAGTCAACAGATAAAAATATTGCATTGGTAAACTCTTAAAATAGAATTTAACCAATTAGTTTATATAGAGTAAATTCGAAAAAGTTCGGCAGGTAGCCAGGTAGCCAGGTAGGTAACAGCAAGCAGCGTACAGCACGTCAACAATACCACAATGCACAGTCCAATTACGGTAGTTTTGAAAGTGAAGTGTTTTCCCATTCCTGCTTGATACAGGATTGCAGCTGCTCAATAGTTTAGGGTCTCCTTTGTCACATTTTTTGTTTCATAATGCACCAAATGTTTTCAATGGGTGACAGGTCTGGACTGCAAGCAGGCCAGTTTAGCACCCGGACTCTTTTACTATGGAGCCCTGCTGTTATAATACGTGCAGAATGTGGTTTGGCATAGTCTTGTTGAAATAAGCAAGGCCTTCCCTGAAAAAGATGTTGTCTGGATGGCAGCATATGATGCTCCAAAACCTGTATATATTGTTCAGCATTAATTGTGCCTTCACAGATGTGCAAGTCACCCATGCCATGTGCACTAATGCACCCCCCTACCATCATGGATGCTGGCTTTTGAACTCTGCTCTGATTACAAGCTGGATGGTCCCTCTCCTCTTTAGTCCAGAGGATGCGGTGTCCATGATTCCCAAAAATAATTTCAAATTTTGATTTGTCAGACCACAGGACAGCTTTCCACTTCGCCTCAGTCCATCTTAAATTATCTCGGGCCCAGATAAGACGGCGGCGTTTCTTCTGGGTCTTGTTTATATATGGTTTTGGAGTTTTAACTTGCATTTGTGGATGCAGCGACGTACTGTTTGGTTTTCTGCCTTGTCCCTTTCGCATAGGGATTTCTCTGGATTCTCTGAATCTCTTAATGATATTATGTACCGTAGATGATGAGATCCCCAAACTCTTGGCAATTTTACATTGAGAAGTGTTATTCTTAAATTGTAGCGCTATTTGCCTGCGCAGTCTTTCAGAGTGGTGAACCCCTCATCTTCACTTCTGAAAGACTCATCCTCTCTGGGATGCTCTTTTTATACCCAACCATGTTACTGACCTTTTGCCAATTAACCTAATTTGTTGTGAGATGTTCCACCAGGTTTTTTCTTAGCATTACACAATTTTTCCAGTCTTTTGTTGCCGCTGTTCCAGTTTTTTTTAAACGTGTTGCTGGCATCTAATTCAAAATGGACATATTTTTCACGAAACAATAAGATTTCTCAGTTTCAACATTAGATATGTTGTCTTTGTACTATTTTCAATTGAATATAGGGTTTAATGCGGTTTTTCTTTATAATTTTACACAGCATCCCAACTTTTTTGAAACAGTGTTGTAAAATGACTGAGTGTTGGAGAAGTCTGAATAAGTGTGGGAGATGCTAAGAGAAAGGGCAGGGATGACCCCGTTGCTATGGATGCTGTTTTGTTCCACGAACAAGCTTACTTACAATGGCCACAGTGATTCGCTGATAGGGGAGGGGTCTCTGTCAGTGAATAGCAATACTGTAGAAAGATGTGTCATGTTGCCATACTGAAATGAAGATATTCAAATAAAAATGTAGTGTCACTGATTATACATGAAACCAAGAATGATTTACTGACTAGTCAAGATATGTTCAGCTAATTGTCAGCCACTTACCTGTCTGGCAGCTTGTAAAGAAATGCATGTTCAGCTTTTGATGGTGCAATAATTTGTGCAATTATGTGTCCCATCTATAGCACCAACTACACCGGGTGGTCCAGCTATGGCCATGAAGTTGGCTTTGTTTCTTTGTAGTTGGTGAACATCATGAGGAAACCGAATGATTTGTTGGAAGACATGGTATCTGGGGAGGGCATTTATTGTTTGATGTACTGACAGATGACCGAGATATACGTAGTTTGTCTGCGCTGCATGGCTGCATTTTCCCTGTGGCCAAATAGCGTAGAGTTGTCACAACCTTGATCTCCGATGTTATTGGGGTTGGGGATTAACTGGTTCAACATCGCCTCCCTCCTCAGCTGCTGTCCGAGCCTCTAGTTCGGTCAATTCATCCTCTGTGTATTGTGGTTCAGAAAAGTAATGCTATATCCCATGAAAAAAGTATTCTTCCAGGTTGTATTCAGTCAGACATAATACATACTGTTGTGCTCAAAAGTTTGCATACCCTTGGATAATTGGTAATATATGTACCAATTTTTAAAGAAAACATGAGTGAGCAGGTAAAATACATGTCTTTTATTTCTTATGGGATTCATATTCAACTGTAAGTTATAACAGAATGGCACAATCATAAAACAAAACATGGCAACAAAGAAAAAAATGAAATCACCAGACAAAAGTCAGACAAAAAAATCTGACAAAAGTCTGCATACCCTTAGATCTTAATACTGTGTATTACCCCCTTTAGCATCAATAACAGCGTGCAGCATTTTGTAGCTGTCTATGAGGCCCTGAATCCTTGCAGGTGGTATAGCTGCCCATTCATCTTGGCAACATGCCTCCAGGTCATGCAAAGTCTTTGGACGTTTTGCATGAACCGCAGGTTTGTGATCTCCCCAGAGTGGCTAGATGATATTAAGGTCAGGAGACTGTGATGGCCACTCCAGAACCCTCACCTTTTTCTGCTGTAACCACTGGAGGGTCAACTTGGCCTTGTGCTTAGGGTCATTGTCATGCTGGAAAGTCCAAGAGCGTCCCATGAGCAGCTTTCATGCAGAAGAAAGCAAATTGTCTGCCAGTATTTTCTGATAACATGCAGCATTCATCTTGCCATCAATTTTCACAAGATTCCCTGTGCCTTTAGAGCTCACACACCCCCAAAACATCAGTGAGCCACCACCATGCTTCACAGTGGGGATTGTATTCTGTTCACTATAGGCCTTGTTGACCCCTCTCCAAACATAGCGCTTATGGTTGTGACCATAAAGCTCTATTTTGGTCTTGTTACTCCAAATTACAGTGTGCCAGAAGCTGTGAGGCATGTGTTATGGAAATTCTTGAACTAATGTACATTTGAGAAATGTCTGCTTTACTATTACCTGGTGTGTAACTCTGCTCATGACATGTCTGCAGTGGATCATTATGACCTCTGACCATCTGTTAATCGGCCCAAACCAATAAGGGTATCTGTCCTTTGTTTTTCAGGAATGTGGTTGACTGTCTTTTACAATGTTCCCCTACCCCCTTGACAATAAACACCTAGGGCAGGAAGGATAAGGTGGGGGGACAGCCCGCCCTGTGGGTAAAACCTATGTATTGTTGACATAAGACAGCTGGGCAGTATCATATCACACCCCTTTGCAATTGTAATAAATACTGATTCCTCAGAGATTCCTCACAGGCCTGTTATGATAAGCTTAGGACGCATCTCTCTATTTGCAAATATATAATAAACTGCTAATTGTGCCAAGAGAATTTTGTCTCTGTACTTCCATAAAAAGTTCCTATTAATGGAATTACCATAACACATGTCAAGTTGTTGTCGGGCATATTGTAACCGTGGCATTGGCCCAGAAAAGGCTTCTTTTTGGCAACTTGACCATGCAGCACATTTTTCTTCAAGTATCATCGTATTGTGTTCCTTGAAACAACCACACTGTCTTTTTCCTGAACAGCCTGTATGTCCCTTGAGGTTACCTGTGGGTTTTTCTTTGTATCCCAAACAATTCTTCTGGCAGTTTTGGCTGAAATCTTTCTTGGTCTACTTTGGATATCTTTTTATATAATTCTCCATATTTATAAAGTTCCATTACCTTGTTATGCTGGTTTTTTTTTGACATTTTTTTTTTTTCTGCTCCCCATGGCTCAGAATCTCGCCTGCTCAGTGCATCCACGTGAGCGCTGATTGTCTCATTGACTATTTATACACAGACACTAATTGCAATTTAAAAAGCCACAGGTGTGAGAAATTAACCTATAATTGCCATTTTAACCTGTGTGTGTCACCTTGTGTGTCTGTAACAAGGCCAAACATTCAAGGGTATGACAACTTTTGATCAGGGCCATTTGGGTAATTTCTGCTATCAATATGATTTAACAAGGAGCCACACAACTATATGATAATAAATGGCTTCATATGATCACTATCCTTAAATAAAATACCGTTTTTTTGCATGAGCAGTCATATTTTCAAAATCAATGCCAACATTTCATAATTTCTGCCAGGGTATGCAAACTTATGAGCACAACTGTATATATTTCCCTTTCTCTCTCAAGCAAATAAAGTTTTACTGTCCGAGGTGAAAATCAACGACGAAATAGGTAACTTGCTTTTAAGCTACTGAATACTAACTTTTACTGAATGCACTTCCCTTCCTGAAAGAACGCGTGGATTGATACAATTGTGAACAAAACTGATCGGTAAACACAGGAGGTGCCAGTTTATTTGAAATTAGATTTCCATTGCTCAAATTAAAACTTTATTTTGAGGAATACAACATTGTCATGTTCTTTGAGGTAAACAACACATCTAGTCTTAGTTTGGAGTGTTTTAGAGTAGTTTTCCGCTTGCATTGCAGCTTTGGTATAGTGGGACGCACTGTTTCCATTCATAAATGTGGACGATGCTAATAATGCTAATTACATACCGGGACAGAGCTGAATAATGGATTGTTTCTAAAAAATAACTCTATGTGCCTTCAGGAACAACTCAGGGTAAGTGAACTTTTACCCAAATATGAATTTTGGCCGAACAATTCCTTTAATGGCATGCGTGTTGTGGGTAATGAACCTTGTGTCTGTTGTAATGATGGTGATGTCCTCCATGTATGCCTGGGTTTTATCTGTCAGGAGACTGAAGAGGCGCCTGTTTCTGAGCTAAGTGGCATCACCTTTCCCCTTGTACAGAAGGGTAATTGAATTTCCCCTCATTGGTGGTGCCAACTCACCCTCCCTGAACATGCTATTGTAAATCACCCCCTGTCTGACTTTTAGATGGTCCCAGAATGTTCTGTGAAACACAGCAAGGAGCCTAACGGGACCTAGTCTCTTACCCGTACTTAAGATGTGCATAGCCCAGGTGAGTTCCTCCAGCAACAGGTCCCCCTCCTCCTCTTCTGGTACTAGGTTGATGTGGCTGAGTAGCCTGTCAATCAGGTTATCGTCTGTCTTCTTGGTCAAGTATAGGCTAGTGTAAAAGTCTGTGATGATGCCAGTGATGATATGTTTATCCGTTTGTAAGGTCTGTGTGTGGTCTTTCAGTTAGTCTAAGATTTGTTTTTTGTATCTGATGTGTTTGAAAAAGTATTTTGTGCATTTCTCATCTTCTTCTAAGTGTTTGATTTTACTTTTGTGCTTGATTTTTTTGCTGTTCCTGTCAGTATATGAGAACAAGTTTGTGTTTGGTGTCTGCTATTTCTGATGTGAGATTAAAGCCTGCTTGCTGATGTTCTGATTGGTTCTTTAGTCGTTCCTTCTTGCCTTTTGCAATTGTCTTGCCTGCATAGATGTAAAAGTGATTGAATCTCTCCTTCAACATCTTGTACCAATCAATGGAGGAGTCAAATAGGTGAAGGTGAGAGGTCCAGTTTTCCAGCTGCGTGATGTATTGCTTGCTGAGTCTGTTGTTCTGTACGGTGGTATTTAATTTCCCTTTCCTCTGTCTGTCTGGGAGGTGCACTGTTGTGGTGAGTTGCCTGTGATCTGAGAAGAAGGTGGCTGCTGATGTGGTGCATGATGCTCTGAGGGTTTGGTCTAGGAGAAGGACGCCTATCCTGGAGGACTGGCCATCGGAAGTCATTCAGACGTGGCAGGGCACCAGGTCCCGGCCTAGGTTTTGCTGCTGGTATTCATCAAGGATGGTTATGAGCTCCCTGCTTGAGCAGCGGTCCAAAACCCGCAGCGCACAGTTGAAATCGCCTGCTACAATGACCAGAAGGTTACCTAAGAAGACCGGTCGCAGCTTACGGAAGAAAGACCTACGTTCCTGTTGGTTAGTGGGTGTATAGTTATTTAGTTTGACTATAATGTTGTGGTACACAGTTGGGTCTGGAAATATTTGGACACTGACACAATTTTCATAATTTTGTCTCTTTACGACACCACAATGGAGTTGAAATGAAGCGACCGAGATGCAATTGAAGTACAGACTTTCAGCTTTAATTCAAGGGGTTAAACAAAAATATCATATGAAACGTTTAGGAATTGCAACCATTTTCATATACAGTCCCCTTATTTCAGGGGCTCAAATGTAATTGGAAAAATTAACACAATCATATTTAAAATGTTCTTTTTTAATACTTTGTCGAGAATCCTTTGCAGGCAATGACTGCTTGAAGTCTGTAATGCAGACATCACCAAACACTGGGTTTCCTCCTTTGTGATGCTTTGCCAGGCCTTTACTGCAGCTGTCTTCAGTTGTTGTTTGTTCGTGGGTCTTTCTGCCTTAAGTTTTGTCTTCAGGAAGTGAAATGCATGCTCGATCGAGTTGAGATCAGGTGATTGACTTAGACATTGCAGAATATTCCACTTATTTGCCTTAAAAAACTCCTGGGTCGCTTTCGCAGTATGTTTTGGATCATTGTCCATCAGATTCAGCCTAATCAACTTTGCTGAATTAGGCTGAATCTGTGCAGACAATATGAAATCTGAAGTGTATCCCCATGCACTTCAGAATTCATCTGGCTGCTTCTGTCTTCTGTCACATCATCAATAAAAACATGAGCCATTCCAAGCCTTCTCCATACTTTTTTCTTCCCATCATTCTGGTACAGGTTGATCTGGGCTGGGCATGCTTTTTTAGATGTTTTTTGGCAAAGTCTAAAACGGCCTTTCTATTCTTGAGGCTTATGAATGGTTTGCACCTTGTGGTGATCCCTCTGTATTTGCTCTCGTGAAGTATTCTCTTTATGGTAGACTTGGATAATGATATGCCTACCTCCTGAACAGTGTTCTTCACTTGGCACTTCTTGTGAATGTGTTTTTCTTTACCATGGAAAGGATCCTATGATCATCCACCACCGTTGTCTTCAATGGACGTCCAGGCCTTTTTGTGTTGCAGAGCTCACCAGTGCGTTCTTTTTTTCTCAGAATGTACCAAACTGTTGATTTGGCCACTCCTAATGTCCCTGATATCTTTCTGAAGGATTTTTTTTTGCAGCCTAAGGATGGCCTGTTTCACTTGCATAGAGAGCTCCTTTGACCAGATGGTGGGTTCACAGCAAATGCGAATGCCACACCAGGAATCAACTCCAGACCGTTTACCTGCTTAATTGATGAAGAAATAATGAAGGAATAGCCCACACCTGTCCATGAAACAGCTTTTGAGTCAATTGTCCAATTACTTTTGGTCCTTTGAAAAAGAGGGGGGTACATATTAAAGAGCTGTTATTCCTAAACCCTTCCTCCAATTTGGATTTGAATAACCTCAAATTAGAGCTGAGAGACTGCACTTTAAGCCCATAATCGTTATTTAACTGTAACTTGAATATATATTGGTATACAGCCAAAATAACTTGGGTCAGTGTCCAATAAATTCCAGACCTAAATTCCAGACAAACTGGTGCTGTAGAAGTGAGTCTGACCCTTCTGTCCACACTTTGACTGTCCTCACTGATGGTTTCACACGTTTAATGAGGGGTAAATACTTGGGAAGAAAAAAAAGTGAAAGATGGTCTGACTGCCCCAGGTGAGGGAGGGGAATGGTTTGTAAGCCTCCGGAATGTTTGTGTACACACAGCAGACATTTTGGTGGAATTTGGGAAAAACAGTTATCAGATTTTAATGGTTGAAATCCCCTGCAATCACAAAAACACCATACAGGTGTTCCGTCTGCTGTTTGCTAATGGCAGCCTGCAGTTCTTTTATTGCTAATATAGTATTAGCATCCGGGGGTATGTAAACTGCAGTAACAACAATAGATAAACTATAATAGACTCCCGAGGCAAGTAAAATAAACTCCCGAGGCAAGTAAAAAGGCCTGCATCTGAACATTAGGTACTCCAGATTGCTTGAGCAGTGACTCCAGGTTAACGAACTAGGGCCCTTTAGATCTTCAGTCTAACACTCTCCCAGCTGAGCAATTTCGACTGCTGTGGGGGATTCACATTACTGATCACCCATCTGAGCTATTTCGGCTGTGACTGCTTTTCACTATTTGACGTTTGAGACAGCAGAAATGTCCCCATTTTAAAATTTTGAAAGCATCAGTGTTGACAAAACGAAAAACATCTCACAAATGGTTCACTTGAGCGGGTCCTTGCCCTGAGACTTCTTGACTGTGTTTACATTGCTTTAATGACCAGATACCGCGCATTACAAGTAGAGCGTTAAGCCATCAATAGCAATGACAGCCAAAAACCAGGATCAAACTAGGGATCTTTCGATCTTCAGTCTAACACTCTCCCAGCTGAGCTATTTCGGCTGCTGTGGGGTCTGCACATTACTGATCTCCCAACTGAGCTATTTCGGCTGTGACTGCTTTTCACTATTTGACGTTTGAGAGAGCAGAAATGTCCCCATTTTTAAATTTTGAAAGCATCAGTGCTGACAAAACGAAAAACATCTCACAAATGGTTCACTTGAGCGGGTCCTTGCCCTGTGACTTCTTGACTGTGTTTACATTGCTTTAATGACCAGATACCGCACATTGCAAGTATGGAGTTAGATATCTGCCAAAAGGTTAAGCGTACATATTGTTGGGATTGTAAGAAAATCCATCTGTAAATTGGTACAGTACAATTTCTTTAGCGTTTAGTGCTATAAAGTAGTGAGTGTGTGGCTGGAGTTCTCTGTGTAGACGGCTACACAGTAAGAGTGGTGGCACGGTTTGGTCGGTGGCGTATTTCCTTACAATGTCCCGAAGGGTACAATATTTGCCGTGATATCTGAAATCTACGATACATTTGTGAAAATCATGTTGTTGGTTTTTACAAACCCAGTGCGAACTGTTGATGAACAGCTATTCCCTACCAAAGCCAAAGCACGCTGTCGATTCACACAGTATACATGGCTAATAAACCAGACAAATTTGGGATTAGGTTCTGGATTGCCACTGAAACAAAATAATATCTATACAGCTCTGGAAAAAATTAAGAGACCACTGCAAATATATCAGTTTCTCTGGTTTTACTATTCATAGGTATGTGTTTGAGTAAAATGAACAGTTTTGTTTTATTCTATAAACTACTGACAACATTACACCCAAATTCCAAATAAAAATATTGTCATTTAGAGTATTTATTTGTAAAAAAATAACAACTGGTCAAAATAACCAAAAAAAAGATGCATTGCTTTCAGACCTCAAATAATGCAAAGAAAACAAATTCATATTCATTTTTCAACAACAAAATACTAATGTTTTAACTCAGGAAGAGTTCAGAAATCAATATTTGGTGGAATAACCCTGCTTAATCACAGCGTTCATGCGTCTTGGCATGCTCTCCACCAGTCTGTCACATTGCTGTTGGGTGACTTTATCCCACTCCTGGCACAAAAATTCAAATAGCTTGGCTTTTTTTGATGGCTTGTGACCATCCATTTTCCTCTTGATCAAATTCCAGAGGTTTTCAGTGGGGTTCAGGTCTGGAGATTGGGTTGGCCATGACAGGGTCTTGATCTGGTGGTCCTCCATCCACAACTTGATTGACCTGGCTGTGTGGCATGGATCATTGTCCTGCTGGAAAAAACAATTCTCAGAGTTGGGGAACATTGTCACAGCAGAAGGAAGCAGGTGTTCTTCCAGGATAACCTTGTACTTGGCTTGATTCATGCATCCTTCACAAAGACAAATCTGCCTGATTCCAGCCTTGCTGAAGCATCCCCAGATCATCACTGATCCTCCACCAAATTTCACAGTGGGTGCGAGACACTGTGACTTGTAAGCCTCTCCAGGACTCTGTCTAACCATTAGACGACCAGGGAGGCAAAGCTGAAAATTTGACTCGTCAGAGAAGATGACCTTACTCCATTCCTCTACAGTCCAATCCTTATGGACTTTTGTAAACTTCAGCCTGGCTCTTCTTTGCTTCTCATTGATGAAGGTTTTTTTTCTAGCTTTGCGCGACTTCAGCCCTGCCCCTAGGAGCCTGTTTTGAACCATCCTCGCCGTGCACTTCACTCCAGCTGCTGTTTGCCATTCTTTTTGTAGGTCACTTGATGTCATCCTACGGTTGTTGAGTGACATTCGAATGAGTTGACGGTCATCTCGGTCAGTGGACAGTCGTTTTCACCCTCTGCCAGTCTGTAGCTTTGTTGTCCCCAATGTCTGTTGCTTGACCTTGTTCTTATGAACCGCCGTCTTTGAAATTTTCACGATGGAAGCAACCTGACGCTCACTGTATCCCTCTGCCAGTAAAGCCAGAATTGTACCCTTCTTTTTCTCACTCAAAACTTTTCTTTTCAACTCTTTTGTCATGCTGAATAGTTATTTTTTTATTCGAATTACCTTTGAGGTACTACGTTCACTGTTTTTGCCATCCAGCCGGACCTATTGCAAGAGGATAGTGATGACCACAGCAATGTTTTTTATACTTTTCCTTGTTAAATTAGATTTGGTTCAGGTAATCACCTAATCAGTACCTCATTCAATAAAATGAGGTGTGCCTGTTTTGGAATTTAACAGACACTGGAATGGAATGGCTGCCATGCATGTAGAGATGGTGATTTAAGAAAAATTAGGGGTGGTCTCTTAATTTTTTCCAGAGCTGTGTATATATACTTGGTGCAATAATGAATACATTTTATGTTAAAGACATACTGTGTCTAATTGTAAGCTATGGACAGTGCTTTACTTGGAATTAAATAAATGCAAGTCACATTTACTTGTCTTTATTAAATGATGTCCAAATTCAACCAAATGCATAAGGTAGGCTACTTAAATAGCCAATGACATAGGATAGTCAAGGTGGCCAGAGATGTTTATCTACAACCCCGTTTCCAAAAAAGTTGAGACGCTGTGTGAAATGTAAAGAAAAACAGAATGCATTGATGTGCAAATCATTTCATTGGCCCGGAGGATGCGGTGGCCTTGATTCCCAAAAATAATTTTAAATTTAGATTCATCAGACCACGGGACAGTTTTCCACTTCAGTCCATCTTAAATGAGCACAGGCCCAGAGAAGGCAGCAGCGTTTCTAGATCTTGTTTATATATGGTTTCTTTGCATGGTAGAGTTTAACTTGCATTTATGGATGCAGCGACAAACTGTGTTCACAGAAAGTGGTTTTAGGAAGTGTTCCTGAGCCCATGCAGTGATGTCCACTACAGAATGGTGTCTGTTTTTAATGCAGTGCCGCCTGAGGGCCCGAAGATCACGGCCATCCGAAATTGGTTTTCGGCCTTGTCCTTTGCGTAGAGATTTCCCCAGATTCTCAGAATCTTTTAATGATATTATGTACCACAGATGATGAGATCCCCAAACTCCTTGCAATTTTATGTTGAGAAATGTTATTGTTAAATTGTTGCACTATTTGCCTGTGCAGTCCTCCACAGAGTGGTGAACCCCTCCCCATCTTTACTTCTGAAAGGCTCATCTCTGGAATGCTCTTTTTGTACCCAATCATGTTATAGACCTGTTGCCAATTGACCTAATTAGTTGTGAGATGTTTCACCAGGTTTTTTTAGCATTACACAAATTTTCCAGTCTTGTGTTGCCCTTGTCCCAGCTTTTTTTGAAACATGTTGCTGGCATGAAATTCAAAGTGGGCATATATTTTTCAAGAAACAATACATTTCTCTGTTTCAACATCTGGTATGTTGTCTTTGTACTATTTCCTATTGAATATAGGGTTTACATGATTTGCACATCATTGCATTCTGTTTTTCTTTACCTTTTACACAGCATCCCAACCTTTGGAAACAGGGTTGTACAAACATTTACCTGATCAGGGGAGATCTGTAATGTATCTATTTAAATGTTTTGGTGGAAAAGCGACTGACAATGACAGTAATGCTTAGCTTAGACCAAAAACCACAACAGAGTTTATAAGACAGCACTCAACGATTTTGTCAGTCAGGTAGGCTACTCAATCTGTCACTCATTTTAATGAAAATATGATTGTATTATTTCAAAACTGAATCTACAATTCGTAAAATGTTTCAATACAACAGCTGTTGGTAACACGCAGCTAAAAAAAAAATAGCTCTGGTCTAATGCAGAGAACGCGCACGGAACATGGATCATGCGCACTGCTTTGTGACTTGTGACGTAAGGCTCCGCCCTCGGCTGAAATACCGTGTTTTTAGGAAGACCTCAACTTGCTCTGTATTGAGTGACCAGCGGTGAGCAGAGAGGCGGTGGCATAATTACATAATGGGCTAAACTAATGGAGCACCAAGAAAGGGGGTGTGAGTTACATGAAGTAATACTAAACCAATAATAACAACAAATTATAAGTTCTTTCTTCTACTCTCTACTCTATACATTAATTGTCAGCACTTGCGTCCAGAAAGTTGTGGTACGGTTTTTGCGTAAGATACCCTCTGGCTATTCATTCCGAAACCTGTATTCGCGAGATCACGTTGTTGAATAAAAGCAGCCCGCAAGATTCGTTTTTGTTTCAAGAGAAATGATCCTCCTCCGCTTTCACAAGATGACGTAACGGGAAGTCCACAAATGTATTTTTCTACATGAAAAACGAAAGTTGTCTTATCTGTGTGGGTTTACTGGATCCGGTGAGTTCTTCATGTGTCCGTGTTCATGTTTGTATAGCTGGGTTTCGTGAAAAGAATCCCATCAGAAGACATTTCCTTATTATTGTGAACATTTTCACATTTTATTATTTAAACGTATATTGTATTAACACTAGTAATCGTTGTATATACAATTATGTACACTGACTGTAACAGAAACAAATCTAACACAATATTTAGCAATATATTGAGGTAATATTTATATTGTAGCAATTAGGCCTAACTCGTCTACCCTCCCTAGTCCACGTCATAAAGAAATATTTTGTGGCAACACATGATTGTATCTTTAGATCCTTTCTAAATTTCGAACAGAAATGTAGGTCACATTAACCTGTACACGCAACAAAGGTGTTTTCACAGCAGATATATTTTCGAAGCCATACTGTGCGTATAACGTGAATGGATCGTTTATCAACATTTTCCAGTCAGGAAAACTAATTAGGCTGCTGATTGTTCGTTTTCTAGACTGTTGATTGGCCAGCTCAAACACCTCTTTCATGCTTGTTTATCACATCATTGAGCCAGCCTGCAACCTGTCCTTATTTCTTGGGGGAAAACACTTGAACAACCCAGACAGGGAAAGTTTCCTGTTAAAGCTGTAGGGATGCATCGATATATTGGCCAGCAATTGGTATCAGACATGTGTAAGTCAAAAAATGTAATAATTGGTATTTGCCGACTGTTTGTCAGAAATGGCTGATTATTTCTGACCAACTGTGCTTTTTTGCTTCATGTATCTGTGTCGCAGTTTGGTGATAAAGTCAAATACTTATTTACTATAAGTACAGTGCCCTCCACTAATATTGGCAACCATGATAAATATGAGCAAAACGGGCTGTGAATTTTTTTGTTTATCCTCTTGATCTTTCATTCAAAATATTAACAATATAACCTTTAATTGAAGAAAAATCATTTAAGAAAAAAATAATTCTTATCATCAAATGTTTTCCCCTCACATGTGCCAGAATAATTGGCACCCCAAAATGTAATAATTTGTGTGACCTCCCTTTGTCAAGTAAAAATGGTCTGAGTCTTCTATAATGCTTAATGAGGTTGGAGAACACATGGCAAGGGATCTGAGACCATTCCTCTATACAGAATCTCTCAAGATCTTACAGATTCCGAGGTCCACGCTTGTGGACTCTCCTATTCAGCACATGTCACAGGTTATCTATGGTGTTTAGGTCAGGGGACTCGGATGGCCATGGTTAAAACTTGATTCTGTGGTCAGTGAACCATTTTGGTGTTTATTTTGAGGTGTGCATGGTTCACTGTCATCCGGGAAGATCCAACCAGAGTCCAATTCATACTTCCTGGCATAGCCAGACAGGTTTTGATTGAATATCTGCTGGTACTTGGTGGAGTCCATGATACCATGTACAGTTGTGTTCATAAGTTTGCATACCCTGGCAGAAATTGTGAAATTTTGGAATTAATTTTGAAAATATGACTGATCATGCAAAAAAATTGTCTTTTATTTAAGGATAGTGATCATATGAAGACATTTATTATCACATAGTTGTTTGTCTCCTTTTCAAATCATATTGATAACAGAAATCACCCAAATGGCCCTGATCAAAAGTTTACATACCCTTGAATGTTTGGCCTTGTTACAGACACACAAGGTGACACACAAGTGAAAATGGCAATGAAAGGTGAATTTTCCACACCTGTGGCTTTTTAAATTGCATTTAGTGTCTGTGTATAAATAGTCAGTGAGTTTGTTAGCTTTCACGTGGATGCACTGAGCAGGCGAGATACTGAGTCATGGGGAGCAGAAAAGAACTGTCAAAAGACCTGTGTAACAAGGTAATGGATCTTTATAAAGATGGAAAAGGATATAAAAAGATATCCAAAGGCTTGCAAATGCCAGTCAGTACTGTTCAATAATTTATTAAGAAGTGGAAAATTCGGGGATCTCTTGATACCAAGCCAAGTTCAGGTAGACCAAGAAAGATTTCAGCCAAAACTGTCAGAGGAATTGTTCGGGATACAAAGAAAAACCCACAGGGAACCTCAGGAGAAATACAGGCTGCTCTGGAAAAAGACGATGTGGTTGTTTCAAGGAGCATAATACGACGATACTTGAACAAAAATGATATGCATGGTTGAGTTGCCAGAAAGAAGCCTTTACTGTGCCAATGCCATAAAAAAGCCCAGTTCCAATATGCCCAACAACACCTTGACACGGCTCACAGCTTCTGGCACACTTATTTGGAGTGACGAGACCAAAATAGAGCTTTATGGTCACAGCCATAAGGTGAAGGTTCTGGAGTGGCCATCACAGTCTCCTGACCTTAATATCATCGAGCCACTCTGGGGAGATCTTAAACGTGCGGTTCATGCAAGACGACCAAAGACTTTGCATGACCTGGAGGCATTTTGCCAAGACGAATGGGCAGCTATACCACCTGCAAGATTTCGGGGCCTCATAGACAACTATTACAAAAGACTCCACGCTGTCATTGATGCTAAAGGGATCAATGCATAGTATTAAGAACTAAGGGTATACAGACTTTTGAACAGGGGTCAGTTCATTTTTTTCTTAGTTGCCATGTTTTGTTTTATGATTGTGCCATTCTGTTGTGACCTACAGTTGAATGTGAATACCATAAGAAATAAAAGACGTGGTTTGCCTGCTCACTCAAGTTTTCTTTACAAATGGTACATATGTTACCAATTCTCCAAGGGTATGCAAACGTTAGAGCACAACTGTATCCTAACAAGTTGTCCAGGACCTTTGGAAGAAAAACAGCCCTACAACATCAAAGAAACACCACCATACTTCACTGTGGGGATGAGGTCCTTCTCTGCATGGCTACCTCTGGTTTTTGTTTCCAAAAAGCTGTATGTTGGTCTCATATGAACATAGAACCTGGTCCCATTGAAAGTTTATAGCATAGTTTGAAGACAGAAAAGGCTTTTTCATGAAAACCCTGCCAAACATCTTGTAGATGGTGTCTGATTGTAGTTTTGGAGACTTTCTGAACCCTTGACTCAATCACCGTCTGCAATTCTCCATCAAATTCTTCTCAGATCCTTTGGCCACACAAACCATCCTCTTGAATGTGCATGGGGTCAGTATAGACACTCATCCTCTTCCGTGACCAGCTGTTTTAAACATCTTACTCAAAACATTTCTTCTTTTCAACTTTTTTGGAAAGGAAAGAAAAAGTTGCAGTGGTCTCTTAATTTTTTCCGGAGCTATATATATAGTTTGATTTTACTCATCAGAATGTCTAGGGGTGCCAATAATTGTGGCACACATTTTATGTAGAAAAAAAGTATATGTGTTACATTTTTTAAAAATAATTTTATTTTAATTAAATGTTTGATTTTAGTGTATATTTTGAATTAAAGCCCAAGAGATGAACAGCAAATATATTTTTTCAGCCATTTTCATCATATATACCAAGGGTGCCATATTAGGGCAGGGCACTATATATCCAGGCATTGTATTATGTTCAATTGCAGAAAGAGTATGTATTTTATATTTTGTTATCATATGATTTCAAAATGTTCTATTCACTGTATGTTTTTTAGACTATACAGAGATAGGCTTTTGTATGATTGAATTTACATTTATTGAAATTAGAATTATCATCAGGGGCTACATTTTTGTGGATTTTAATGCCAGGGTACTCAGGCACAAAAATGACAACACTGGTATCAATACTGACGTTATCCAATCGATGTGTCCCTAATCTCTAGTATACCTACTATTTTTTTTTTTTTTTTTGAAACCTTTAATATATGGAAGTCTTCCATTTATCTGTATTTCCACGCAAAATAATCAGAATCTTATCAACAATACAAAGCTGTTTTTCATAGGTTTGGAAATATTCCCAATAGCCAGCAGAGAAACACATTAAAGCGGTGCTGCTTTTGACCAAACATAGTATAAAATGTAGCCTGCGTTATGATAGCATACCATGTTGTCCTCATTAGCGGGCCAGCTAGTTACCAAGGGTTGTGTATAGTCACAGTAAGGTTAAGGTTACAGAAAGTGGGTATGCTAATTAGTGATTTATCATTGGTTGTTCAGAAAGGTATAAAAGGAACATTCAAGTGTGGTTCACTGTTCAGAATATGGCTGCAATCCAGGAGAAGCTGCCCCACTCTGTTCCTGGTAAAGTGATTATTTTTACTAATTTGCTAATTCAATAAAATTGCATTCAAACTAGAATTACTGTCTCTTATGTGGATTTATAAGAGTACACAACACCAATCAAATTAGTTGTATCAAGCAGGGAACTGTGGGCACTATTCTCTGCTGGCCTATAAAGCTCCTTAAACAGAACATGCTTTAATAGTTGCTGCATCCGTTACTAGTAATAATGCTTATAGCTAATAAATACAGTAGCCTGAGCTATGTGTTAAGGTTGATTTCTGAAGGGGAAATATATCTTAGTGTTGTTTTATTTTCATTGCTTTTAGACAGAACAGTTAAAATGACTTGGGAAGAGGATGCAAATAAGCATCATTATTTACATTTATTTAAAGCAACGGATTAATTTAGTTATACAGACATCATTGGCATTTTCACTGAGCTCGAATATACAAAATAGTTTGTTTATTTTTTTTTTTAGATCAGCCAATTTCATCTCTCATTCTAACTGTATTTTGTATTCTTCAGGTCATGTGATTTTAGGGAAATTTACACAGGCCCCAGTCAACAGGAAAATGCATGTATTTTTTATCTCAATATCACAGTCAGAAAGTGAGTGTCACATAAAGTAAAAGATAATGTTGTACTACAAATTATTATTACCTCTACCGCTGCATGTTTGTCCACAGAAGATGAGTGGGGCCAAGAAAAAATGCAGACAAGAAACCCAGACACCAAGTTCCTCTTTCAGCGGACAACCTGTGGAAATACAGGACATGGTAATTCCAGTATGTATACGCATGCATGTTTATTCAGTAATACCTTCCTGATTGGATATGTCGCTAATATACTATACTAGTTGTGTGCAAGTTCCACCTTCCTACCTTACAATGTGTGCACTAACTGTAAGTCGCTCTGGATAAGAGTGTCTGCTAAATGACTAAAATGTAAAAATAAAAATGATATGCCATATTTTTTCTCACTTACTCTGACCGCCCTATAAACTATAATTTTTATTTCACATTCTCACCTGAATTGAAGGTGACATTTCAGGATCCAGAGCAATTGAAGACAGAGGAACTGTATGCCCAACTTAATAACATCTTAGACAGGCTGACTCAAAACAACTTCCGACAGTTGATGAAGGATGTGACTGACCTCAGTATTAACACAGAGGCCAGACTAAGGGGCACTGTTGATGTTATATATGAGAAGGCAATAGGACACCCTTCCAACTCGGTTGTTTATGCCAATATGTGCCGCTGCCTCATGGGGGTAAGTCTGCATCTGTACAAGTCTCTCTTTGTGTATTCATTTCTATCTTACAGTCCAAAGGTGATTACTATTACTTTGTTAAATGCCAATGACCAGATATGCAGAACACTAGGATATTCAACCCACCAATGACCCTTGTTATATCTTCCCTCCTCAGCTCAAAGTACCCAGTACTGATAAACCGGGAGAGACAGTGAATTTCCGCAAGCTGCTTTTGAATCGAGTCGAGACAGTCTTTGAAAACACAGGGGAACATCATGAGATCTTGAGGCAAAAGCAGAAGGAGATAAACGCTATCACCAAGGTAATGCATCCATTTCTTTGGACGCACTGCGCACTGTATTACAAAACAGCTCTGAGAAATTTGTATCTGATCTAAAGGATATTATTTTCTCTGATTTTCTTTTGCTTTATTGTTATGTTGATTATGGTGACCTAACCATGCATGTATTCTCCCTCTGAATTGGTCAGTGGAACATGTCTACTTGTATAACTTGTCCCAATTTTAATGACTTACAGTTGTGCTCATAAGTTTGCATACCCTGGCAGAGATTGTGAAATTTTGCCATTGATTTTGGAAATATTAACAATCATGCAAAAAAAACTGTCTTTTATTTAAGGATAGTGAACATTATGAAGCCATTTATTATCACATAGTTGTTTGACTCATTTTTAAATCATAATGATAACAGAAACCACCCAAATGGCCCTGATCAAAAGTTTTCATACCCTTGAATGTTTGGCCTTGTTACAGACATATAAGGTGACACACACAGGTGAAAATGGCAATTAAAGGTGAATTTCCCACACCTGTGGCTTTTTAAATTGCAATAAGTGTCTGTGTATAAATAGTCAATGAGTTTGTTAGCTCTCACGTGGATGTACTGAGCAGGCTAGATACTGAGCCATGGGAAGCAGAAAAGAACTGTCGAAAGACCTGCCTAACAAGGTAAAGGAACTTTATAAAGATGGAAAAGGATATAAAAAGATATCCAAAGCCTTGTAAATGCCAGTCAGTACTGTTCAATCACTTATGAAGAAGTGGAAAATTCGGGGATCTCGATACCAAGCCAAGGTCAGGTTGACCAAGGAAGATTTCAGCCAAAACTGTCAGAAGAATTGTTCAGGATACAAAGAAAAACCCACAGGTAACCTCAGGAGAAATACAGGCTGCTCTGGAAAAAGACGGTGTGTTTGTTTCAAGGAGCACAATACAACAATACTTGAAATAAAATTAGCTGCATGGTCGAGTAGCCAGAAAGAAGCCTTTACTGTGCCAATGCTACAAAAAAGCCCGGTTAAACCCGAACAACACCTTGACGTGCCTCACAGCATCTGGCATACTGTAATTTGGAGTGACAAGACCAAAATAGAGCTTTATGGTCACAACCGTAAGCGATATGTTTGGAGAGGGGTCAACAAGGCCTATAGTGAACAGAATACCATCCCCACTGTGAAGCATGGTGGTGGCTCACTGATGTTTTGGGGGTGTGTGATCTCTAAAGGCACGGGGATTCTTGTGAAAATTGATGGCAAGATGAATGCAGCATGTTATCAGAAAATACTGGCAGACATTTTGCATTCTTCTGAACGAAAGCTGCGCATGGGACGCTCTTGGACTTTCCAGCATGACAATGACCCTAAGGCAAAGTTGACCCTCCACCTTTTTCTGTGGTTACCTCAGAAAAAAGTGAAGGTTCTGGAGTGGCCATCACAGTCTCCTGACCTTAATATCATCTAGCCACTCTGGGGAGATCACAAACGTGCAGTTCTTGCAAGACGACCAAAGACTTTGCATGACTTGGAGGCATTTTGCCAAGATGAATGGGCAGCTATACCACCTGGAAGATTTCCGGGTCTCATAGACAACTATTACAAAAGACTGCACGCTGTCATTGATGCTAAAGGGGGCAATACACAGTATTAAGGACTAAGGTTATGCAGACTTTTGTAGAGGGTTCAGTTCATTCTTTCTTTGTTGCCATGTTTTGTTTTATGATTGTGCCATTCTGTTATGATCTACAGCGGAATGTGTATCCCATAAGAAATAAGACGTGTTTTGCCTGCTCATTCATGTTTTCTTTACGAATGGTACTTTATATTAACAATTCTCCAAGGGTATGCAAACTTTTGAGCACAACTGTAATTTGTTTACTACCTTGATTCCATCCAGAAGGAAGACTGCCAGAAAC
Organism: Esox masquinongy; assembly: GCA_016801175.1. Lineage (NCBI taxonomy): Eukaryota > Metazoa > Chordata > Actinopteri > Esociformes > Esocidae > Esox > Esox masquinongy. The sequence continues at coordinate 58,858 of JACXGI010001986.1, read as the reverse complement.
TGAGGGAGGAGCTGGAGGAGGCTAAGTTAGAGGGGCGGAGGCAATCTCTGGGCAACATTAAGCTAATGTGCGAATTGTACAAGTTGAAGATGCTTACCCAGGCCATTATGCATGACAGCATCGTAACGCTGCTTAAGAAAAAAGATGAGGATTCGCTGGAGAGTCTGTGCACCTTACTTTCCTGCACGGGCAAGGACTTGGATTTCGAGAAGGCCAAGGTACAGCATTTTCTATCTGTCTCTGTCATTTTTTCATCCATGATAGCCATATCAAAGGCATTTTACAATTACAGTGCATCACGTTTTACTCCCTGAGTATCCGATGGATCAATCTAATTGATGCTGGTCTATGAGTCAGGAAAAAACATTGACTTGGCCTGTGTATACTTTCACAGCCCAGAATGGATCAGTACTACAATCAGATTAAGAAGATTGTTGAGAATAGGACAACCTCCCCTAGAATCATAGGAATGCTGCAGGATTTGCTGGACCATCGACAGGTGTAACCAGTTGTTACTCTTTCTCTTAGAACATTTATATCCTTGTCTCTTTTTCGTGCTCTAAGCTCTAAAGCCTTGATTTGTTGTTTATATGAATCCATTTCAGTCACAACAGTTGTCTAAATGATATGATATTACAGATTTTTGCATTAAGTCTTGTGATAAAATTATTTGTTTGTGATAAGTGGTAATGTAATGCAGATACAGAAGTTTTCTGTCCTCACCATAAGTCTTTAGACATGAAGAAACCAGATCTGGAAAGCACAACACTACAGGAGAACAAATGTCCTCATCACGATGATAAGACAGCTGATGCCCATGACATGAACTCTGCTACAGCAGGGAAGGCAACCAAAAAGGTATGCATTAATGGATTACCATTATAAGAGTTACATAAAAATGCATCAGACTTGAGTTTTACCATGTTGCCCCATGTAGTTTTACATAATGAAATTTGCTACATGATGGTGCTTTTAACGCAAACGGTTATGATATACTGTCATGTGTAGCCATTAAGTAGGACCACTATGTTTCTCCGCAGAAAAAGGTGCCTGTGCCCTTTAAGACTTGCCAGCAGAGAATCCAGGAGAAAGAGGAGGAGCTACAGAAGCAGAGACAAGAAGTTGAATCTCTAAAGGTGAGATAAACCCTGAATCCCAAACCAACCCCTCTGCCATATGTATGGTCATGTGTTGCTGACGAAAGTCAGAGGGTGACTTCCACAGAGTTACTAGGGCTTTAAACGCATCGATTTTCAGGACACTATTATGACTTCAATGATGCACTTCATAATCACTTCCTCACTCAAAACTTTCCTTTTCAACTTTTTTGGAAAGGAAAGAAAAAGGTGCAGTGGTCTCTTAATTTTTTCCAGAGCTGTAATTACTCATTTCAATTAATCTTCTCAATCTTTTTCCCACAAATTAAAGTACATTTGAATCACAGACAACAATGAATTCAATTTTGAGCTATTGACTGATCGTATGTAGCAGATTGTTATTGAATTACATTGTAAAATATATTAATATGATTGTTCTATGAAACTCAAAGAATGAAATGATCCGGTTTCCCGTTATTTTTTAATCCATAATCACTGGTTCTATTGGGTTGAAATGATTGTACCATGTGGAAACACACTGAAAGACAAAGATATTTATGTTTTACAATAAATCAATGCTTTCCTTGTTTCCTGTGTAACTATACATTCCTACTGCTAACACTTTCTACCAGTGCCTTTTAAAAAATATTGTTCATTTCAGTTAAAAACCTAGATCTGTCACTGACAGGTGAGAAAATGAGGGTTTATAAGGATGACAGTGTGATTATGCATGCATTTTTAGGTGTCCTTCGGCAAAGACTACCTTTGTTAATGTTGCTTAATTATAGTAAGCTTTGTGGACACAGCATTTATACTTTTTTGTCATTTCACTTTACTATCGTAGGTGGAGAATAGTTATCCATGGAGGCATTGATGTCTGCAGTAGGCTATAGGGGTGTAACAATTTTGATTCTAGTTCGAAAATGATTAGGTTTGATTTCGAACTGCGAAATTTAAAAGGAGTTTGCGCTTCTGTAATTAAGTGACCGCACATCATTGATTGTGGCCAGCTGTTACCACCTCCACCATATCCATGCAACTGTTCGTGTACGGTTCATGTAAAGGAGTTGGCATTAAACAAATTGCACTCACAAAACAGTTAAACAACTATACTTGCAGGCCTGTTATTTATTTAACTTCAGCAGCAACAGTAAGACTGCATTAGAGATTCGTCAGCAACAATAAGACCTCCGGTTTTTGTATTTTGCCTTCAAAATTAAAGTCTGCGTGAAACGTTATATACATTGGGCAGCAACAGTAAGACTTCCAATTTTCATATTTTGCCTTCAAAATAAAAGTATGTGGTGTGTCTATAGTGTATATTGTGTAGGCTACATTTTCAAAGGAAAAACTATGTGGGTGAAAATATAAACGAAATAAAATTAATATTTCAATAATACTTACATAAGTTAATTAAAGAATATTATAAGGTGGAGCACACTGAGAAATACTTAGAGTTTTAGCACTTGCTTAGAGCTTAAGTAAGTTAATGTATAGAACCACACTAAATTTTCCATCCCCCCACTTTAATGTACAAGGGATACTTTTTGCGGAAAAACAATTCAGTGCCGCAGTGAATGTATTGTACGAAATATTCAGGAGAGTTTGTAAAAGTACATAATGTGAAATAATGGGGGCACTGTGTGCTACATCCAGCAAACTATATTCTCTAGTCCCTCTTTAACCCAATGCAACAAACTATAATGTACATGTAATTTATATTGCCTAGTTAGTAGCTAGTGGCTTTTATTAGGAGTCTGGTGGCGATTGTTGCATCCCTAGTAGGCAAAAAGTTTTACATTGTGCCTCAGACAACAACCACAGCAAAACTGTTCTGGAGCACTTTTTGAATGCCATTGGCAGGTACGGCATCCCTTCTAAAGTGTGGTGTGACTTTGGTGGGAAGAACAATGATGTCTGCCTCTTTATGGAAGTATTTCATGGATTTGGCAGGGTCAGTGCTCTAAGAGGCACAAGTACACACAATCAGAGGACTGAAAGGTTGTGGGGAAACGTTTGGCATGGCCTCACTAATGTCTACCATGACATCTTCTCCTTTCTGGAATCAGAGGACAATATAGACATTGACAATGACATGAACCTTTGGGCTCTGCATTATGTCTACATTCCCAGAACAAACAAGGACTTGAGGATATTTTGCAATCAGTGGAACCATCAGTAAAGATTTTGATATTGAATATATTTCGTTCATCGAGACCTGATGTGTGATTTAAGTATTCACTTAATTTTTATTGTGCAGTGTAGATGAGTTTTTTGCAGCTTTTCTGTTTCTTTCTATGCTGCACCTGATCATACTACTGAATGGTTGTCAGGATGTGACAAGAGCATTAATTACTAATACAATTGATAGATGATCAGGAACACAGACATATGTCTCCCCATTTTAATAGCAAGTTTGTCAATACTTAAGCATGACTACTACGCATCCAAAGTTTTAGGAGTCTTAGTAGTTAAAACTCCTCAACATCTCAGTAGTTACACACTTTAAGAACTCCAGCTGAGGTTTTGTTCTTAGAATTTTTGTAACCAAGTGCAATGCTTTGTTTTTAGATGCATTTAAGACCATTATGTTGCTTATCACTAAAATCTAACATCTTTACAGACTTGTTGAGCTCACTGGCTTTGGGTGTTGACATGTAGAGTGTTCAATAATCAACAAACATCATTATTCTTGCTTATTTTAAGACAACTTGCAAGTTGTTTGTAAAAAGAGAGAAAAATAACTGCCGTGTGGGGAACTGCACTTTATATTTCTGAAATGTGATATGCTTCCATTGAAAACACTCTTAGTTCAGCTGGTTAAGGGACTCTCCAACCATTGGAAGGCATGCAATGTTAAAGCCATAACAAGTGAGTTTTTCCCATAAAAATGTATGTTCAATAAAATAAAAGGCTGTACTGATATCTTTCCATTTGCTATCATCCTATTATCAATGTATTCTAGCCATTCATCAGTCATCTCAATTAATAAAAGTTCCCTTCTCTACATCCTCTTTTTGTATGTTGCTGGACAAAGCACTATGTACTTGACAACATAACCATTAGAGCGCTTCTTCCTCTCTGCTTCCGGGCCAAGAAAGTGACGGATCATAGACTGGTGCACCCCATCCAAATGAATCAAAACTGCCCAATGTGCATAAGCAACTAAATAGACAAATTGGCATATTGATTGACACAACACTGTTTTGTCTGGCTTCTTCACTTCCTTGCAAAATCCACATGCTCTTTTTTTTCTTTTGAAAGAGCTTATCTCAGGCTATAGTGGAGGACAGTGAAATGTTCTTCACCAAGCTGATTGAGACCAAGTGCTCAGAGGTGAGAGAGCTGATCCAAGCTAAAGAGCATGAGATGGTGAGTGAAGGTGAGGAACTAATAAAAACCCTGGAGCAGGAGCTTGATGAGCTGAAGAGGACTGAAACGGAGGGTAGGCAGCTTCTGCGTATAGATAACGAACCCCATTTCCTTCAGGTGAGACTAATGACACTTATAAAGTGCCATAGAAGTTGACAAGACCATTTAAGACTATAGAGTAATATTTGTACAATGTATGTTCTGTATATTGCTAGACAAATCCTCTTACTGTTTTACACTGTATTTCTCATGAATAAAATAAAACTAAACACTGAACAAATATTTTACTATATCACAGTTCACATTATAAAATCAGTCATTTGAAATAAATGACTGTTTCTGACATCTGATGTCCCGCATGTTCACTTTTCTTGTTTAGAAATTGCTCAGCATCACTGAGGCTTTTGAAGAAGTAAGGACATATGCCTCTGAAATGCAACAACAATTTGTGGATTCCTCCAAGATGCAATTTATGGAGTTTTCTAAATCAGGTGTGTATTTTAAATGTAGGCCTAAATTCCAGAATCCTAAATCCCAGAAATCCAGGTTAGAGCATCCTGGGTTCCCTGTGTATTCCCTCTAAATTCTTCCACATTGGATTTCTGGAGGAAATTCACAGGGAAGATTACTAACATTTATTTTATCGCTTGGCCTATTTGCAGAGGTGTAAAAAGTACAAAGTAAAAGTACTTGGCTACATTCACCAGTTTTGGGCAGTTCCTAATTAACAGTTAAATGACCAGGTAGAGGGAGTTCATAACTACTCAGTAATTAAATTGCAAATTTTTCACTCTTCCTTTTTATTCTATTGATGACTTGTTAGTTTGAACTCTCCTTACCTGGTTATTTAGGTCATAATAAGATGGTGAACACAGCCAAACCTAAATGAGTACTTTGACATTGTACGTTTTACACCTCTGCCTATTTTTGTTCACAAGTCACATTAATATTTTTTTCGCTACTTCTTTCAACAGTTGAAGAAAGTCTGGAACCATACAGTAAGTACAATTTTAGGCACAAAGTGAAAGACACATGACTTGAGACTTTCAGGAACAATATAAGTCCCTAATCTCTACTTGTTTTCAATCTCTCAGCTATCAGTAATCTTATCACTTGCAGACAGGCAGTGGAAGAAAATGACTTGGTAAGATCTGATCAGATTAATAAATAAATTGTGTATGTATAATACACCCCTGGTTTTATATGAGTTTTCTTCCTTACTCTTTTGCCTCTCCCCACTATTTTATTAATTCAAGGAGGACTTTGTGGACCTAGAGACCGTGAAGAAAGAGGAAATGTTTGAACAAATGGATGACATCCTGTACAGGCTGACTCCCAAGAACTTTCATCAGTTGATGAAGGTAGTGAGTGCATTCCATATTGACACAGAGGATAAAGTGAAGGGCATCATTGATCTCATATACCAGAGGGCCATTCTACATCCTACATTTGCTGAGGTATATGCCTCGGTTTGCCACCACCAACAACTAATGGGAGTAAGTGTTATATTTTAATGTTTGGTATGACCCCGCCCTACCTCAAAGTAATCCTCAATCAAGTTGGTTCCAACGATGAGGTCATCACGCAGCTCTCTCTCCTGAATGTCTCCTAAGTTCTATCCCAGAAAGTTGATATGCATCACAAACAGAAAATAGCAGCAGATGAGGGATGTTGTCTGGGTTTTTGTCAAACAAGGATTTAAAGTCTGGTTGACATCACACACCTACACTCCCTCACTTTTATAAGGATCACTTAGAACCATCAGCATGGCTGTAGGTTTGTTTATTTCCAGAAACCCATCCCATTTCCAGAAACCCATTCAGCCAACTAATCCTGGGTCACTTATTCTGTCTGTAAACCATAGCTAAACAAATATGCACAAAGAAAACATGTTGGTACAATAACTCTGTTTATTCAACATTCCAAGGAGAAGAGAGCAAGTTGGTATATGTATCACAAATATCACAAACTCATGATACATTAAAATGTTTACAGTATGCAGTAAATATTGTGTATATCTACTGTATAGCTACGTCTAGATATACAGTTGTGCTCAAAAGTTTGCATACCCTTGGAGAATTGGTAATATATGTACCAAGAAAACGTGAGTGAGCAGGCAAAACACATCTTTTATTTCTTATGGGATTCACATTCAACTGTAGGTCATAACAGAATAGCAAAATCATAAAATAAAACATGGCAACAAAGAAAAAAAATGAACTGACCCCTGTTCAAAAGTCTGCATACCCTTAGTTCTTAATACTGTGTATTGCGCCCTTTAGCATCAATGACAGCGTGCAGTCTTTTGTAATAGTTGTCTATGAGACCCGGAAATCTTCCAGGTGGTATAGCTGCCCATTCATCTTGGCAAAATGCCTCCAGGTCATGCAAAGTCTTTGGTCGTCTTGCATGAACCGCACGTTTGAGATCTCCCCAGAGTGGCTCGATGATATTAAGGTCAGGAGACTGTGATGGCCACTCCAGAAACTTCACCTTTTTCTGCTGTAACCACTTGAGGGTCAAATTGGCCTTGTGCTTAGGGTCATTGTCATGCTGGAAAGTCCAAGAGCGTCCCATGCGCAGCTTTCGGGCAGAAGAATGCAAATTGTCTGCCAGTATTTTCTGATAACATGCTGCATTCATCTTGCCATCAATTTTCACAAGATTCCCCATGCCTTTAGAGCTCACACACCCCCAAAACATCAGTGAGCCACCACCATGCTTCAGTGGGGATGGTATTCTGTTCACTATAGGCCTTGTTGACCCCTCTCCAAACATAGCGCTTATATGGTTGTGACCATAAAGCTCTATTTTGGTCTCGTCACTCCAAATTAGTGTGCCTGAAGCTGTGAGGCGTGTGAAGGTGTTGTTGGGCATTATGTAACTGGGCTTTTCTGTGGCATTGGCGCAGTAAAAGCTTCTTTCTGGCAACTCGACCATGCAGCTCATTTTTGTTCAAGTATCGTCGTATTGTGCTCTTTGAAACAACCACACCGTCTTTTTCCAGAGCAACCTGTATTTCTCCTGAGGTTACCTGTGTGTTTTTCTGTGTATCCCAAACAATTCTTCTGGCAGTTTTGGCTGAAAGCCTTCTTGGTCTACCTGACCTTGGCTTGGTATCAAGAGATCCCCAAATTTTCCACTTCTTAATAAGTGATTGAACAATACTGACTGGTATTTGCAAGGCTTTGGATATCTTTTTCATCCTTTTCCATCTTTATAAAGTTCCATTACCTTGTTACGTAGGTCTTTTGACAGTTCTTTTCTGCTCCCCATGGCTCAGTATCTAGCCTGCTCAGTGCATCCACGTGGGAGCTAACAAACTCATTGACTATTTATACACAGACACTAATTGCAATTTAAAAAGCCACAGGTGTGGGAAAATCACCTTTAATTGCCATTTTCACCTGTGTGTGTCACCTTGTGTGTTTGTAACAAGGCCAAACATTCAAGGGTATGTTAACTTTTCATCAGGGCCATTTGGGTGGTTTCTGTTATCATTATGATTTAAAAAGGAGCCAAACAACTATGTGATAATAAATGGCTTCATAATGATCACTATCCTCAAATAAAAGACAGTTTTTTTGCATGATTAGTAATATTTTCAAAATCAATGACAGAATTTCACTATTTCTGCCAGGGCATGCAAACTTATGAGCACAACTGTATAGTATACAGTTGATTAAATGAATCAAAGTGAATGCAGAAAATTAACACAAACCATGAGTCTACTAAACTCAAACATAAGTGGGAGCCGTATACTTTCATTTCAAATCAATATTTTCTAAAAACACAAAACCATTTTATTGAGTAGTATGATGTGTTTTGCTGAACAGAGGTTTCAGAATTATTGGCACCCCTATAGAGTATTTAATATAAAACCAAAAGTGGGGACTGTATGATATTCTATGCTTTTTAGTTGGTCTCAGTATCCAATAACTTCATTGATGCCTTTCACCTGTTCTGTTTCCTTGGGGTAAGAATATGAGGTTGCACACATGTAAAATCCCTATGTTATCCATCAACATGGGTAAAACCAAAGAGCTGTCAGCTGAAAGGAGACAGTTATTAAATATAGAATATAGAATTACATAAACAGTTAAAAAGCACAGTCAGGGCAATGATTAAAACGTTTCAGAAGTCTGGAACAGTTTCAAATTTCCTAAGAAATAGACTCATTCATATTCCCCCATGCATGCTAAGGAATATGGTGGGGGAGGCAAACAAGAATCCAGGGGTCACAGTTTCAGAACTGCACAGTCTGAACAATCTGGTGGGATCTTGGGGTTATCAAGTCTCAAAATCAACTGTTAGATGCCACTTCCATGTCAAAGAAGCCCAACCCCCAAATTGTAGCGCCTGAAATTTGCCAAGTGTTATTGGAACTACAAATGGAATTGTGTGTTGTGATCAAATAAGACAAAAATGTTGCTTTTTGGCCATGGACACCATTGGCATGTTGGTAACAACAACAATCAATGCACAGCGGCAAAAAAACTCCCCAGTAGCCAAAATAACAAAAAACTGTCACTGTTCAAATACTTAAGTATGGCACTTTAAACTGGGTGCTGTGATGACAACAAAAAATATTCTAGGAAAAGATGAACTATCCTCCTTTTTAATTTTTACATCCCTCCCCCTCCTTTCATACTCAAACATTACCATGTAACGAATTTGTGTGTTACTAATGATAATGCCTTTAATCCACGTTACTAAGTACATTGTGTGCAACATTCCCAAACATTGCCTGCCATGCCTTTTGTGTGCCAATATTCTACTCCAGTTGTTAGATTCTCTATGAGAATTTCCCTTTCGTCCCATTCCAAACATTTGAGACTGTCAACATGGTACTCATACCGTAAATTACAACGTCTGACCTTCTATCTGCCCTCCTGTGTAGAAGGGATTGTTTGTCCAAAATTCATATTTTTCTGAAATTTCACTTACCAATAGATGTTCCAGAAGGCCCATTGAGTTACTTTTTCAAACAATCCATTATTCCGCCCTGTCCCAGTCTGTAATTAGCATTATTAGTATCGTCCAAATTCATGAATGGAGAAATGTCGTAACTCTTTCACAAAGCTGCATTGCATGCGGAAAACTACTCCATAACACTTTGAACTACATTCAGTAATCTGTCGCGGTAGCATCAGATTACTGAATGTTTTTTTTTTTTTTAAACTGTACATTTACGAAACATCCGGCAGAATTGTCTGAATTCAAACTGGCACTCGCAAACTATTTCCTATAGCCACCATACACAGCTTCTGTTCTTCGGCAGTGATGTCATCGAGGTGAGCATGCCAGAGGTGAGCAACCTCAACAAGCTATGTTGGTTCGTCTAGCTTTTTAAAATTGCTGCTAGTTTACACTTAGGTATATCATTGCTAAATTTTTTGCTATATTTTTGCTTTATATATTTCTTAACTCTTACTACGTAGATGTAGTGTGCCATGTCACAAGAATTTCATTGTGCAGGATGACGCTGTTATTTGGTGAGTTTGATAAATAAACTTTTAACTTTTATATTTCCTTTGTTCGATGTCAACTTCTGCTTGCTCGTTTGCCTGCTTGTGGACCTTGAGTTAATTAAATTCTACCCGCTCTGCAATTGGGACAAAACCTCTGCCTCACCCGAGACATATTGTGGGAGAATCAATGGATCAACTTTGCCAACGAGACATACAATGTTTGCGTGAATCATTTTAATACAGGGGATCATCACCCACGTTCAATTAGAAGAGAACTAAAGGCGAATGCAATTCCATCAAGTTACCCAGTTCAGCCAGTGGAGATGACAGTTTGTAAGTAATATTTCTGATTGCTATGTTATAATACACAAAGTACATATTGCCTCCGAATATTCTGGGCAGGGTTGGGGATTAACGTGTTCACCATCGCTGTGGTGACCGTCCGAGGTGAATATCAAAGGCGAAATACTGTATTGTAACTTGCTTTCTAGCTAGCAAATACTAACTTTCGTATACCGTGTATAAACGTACTCTTTCTGAACATACGCGTGGATTGATACAAATGTGAACAAAACTGACCAGTAAACACAGCAAGTACCCGTTTATTTGAAATTAGAATTATTCAGCTAAAATTAAAACTATTTTGAGGAATACAACATGTACATCTACAACATGTTCTTTGAGGTAAACAACACCACTAGTTTGGAGTGTTTTAGTGTAGTTTTCCGCTTGCAATGCAGCTTTGCGATAGCCGATAGGGGTACCTACGGTTTCAATTCATGAATTTCTACCATGATATTAACACTATTTACTGACTGAGACAGTGCTGAATAATAGATTCATTTAAAAAATGACTCTATTGGCCTTTTGGAACACCTATTGGTGAGTGAAAAATATGAATTTTGGACAAACTATCCCTTTAAGGGTCCCCAGGTTGCCCCCGAGCCATGTGCGGAGTAGACCTAAAACCTGAAAGTTCTCCTTCAGTCTCTGACACAGGGCCTCCTAAGCTTTTCATCTCTATCTAACACTACATGTCCTGACTTTCAGCTCAAAGTGCCGGGAATGACGGTAAACTTCCGCAAGCTGTTACTGAACCGATGTCAGAAAGGTTTTGAGAAAGATAACAGCAAAATCTTAAGGGAAAAGCAGAAGAAAATGGAAGCTAGCATTGAGGTATCATTCACAAATTCTATCCAAAATCTGCAATTTACTTGAACTTCATTATTTACATTACATTAAATTGATACGTCTGAAATGTCAACATACATGGTATGATATATTCAAACAATTAAAATATATAATGTTCCCCTAATGTTTTGTTTTTTTTAAGTGAAAGAGTTCTCTTCAACTGTTTATTGTAAGACTTGTAACAACTCCCTAATGTGTGCCTTGTTTAGTCCAATTTTGATTATTACAAAAAGAGGCTCAAAAAATTTCGCTGATTCCTTTCAGGAAGAAGAGCGTAAACTATTGAGGGAGGAGCTAGATGAGGCCAAAGCAAAAGCCCAGCGGGAGCTGATAGGCAACATCACTTTCATTTGTGAGTTGTTTAAGTTGAAGATGATCACAGAGAGTGTCATACACAGCTGCATTGTAAAGCTACTGAAGGATGCGGATGACGACTCGCTAGAGGCTCTGTGCACAATATTTTTCACCATTGGCAAGGACTTGGATTATGACAACAACCAGGTCTGTTTTTCTTCATTTGTTGTGCCTATGTTGTTTTTCACGCAGCAGCATTCACTGAGCCTGTTTATATTTCCATAGGACAGAATGGAGGAACACTACAGACAGATTGAGCTGATTTGTGACAGAGGGAGGACCTCCCCCAGAATTGGTTACATGCTGAAAGATGTACTTGACAGTAGAGGGGTATGAACAGTTAACAACTAACAAACTCAACCATTACTTTCAGAGTCTGTCGCTCATCTATCTGTGTCTGTCTATCCAGCCTTAAAATACTTTCATTAAATAAATTTATTTTTTGTTATAATACAATATTTTCCCTGATATTCTTTCCACAGCTATATGTATAAAAGGAGGAAATAAAAGGAAGACCATTGAAGACTAAGATATATTTTTTTTAAATAGTTTTCCAAACAACAAGCAAATATCCTCATATCATTGTCGATCATAAAGTGCATGTGATACAATAAATTACTTCATCAGCAGGATTTCATAGTTTTTTTTTTTTTTAAATGATACGTATAGTCCTATCATAACAATTGTATATGGCCTGTGGTATACTGGTATCTTTGTGTATGCATGTTTCTAGTGTGATTAGTGAGAATATTGTTCAGATAAATGATCGATTGTGCAGAAAAACAGTAATGCTCAAACAGATAATCATTAGGGAATGATAAAACATCCAAGCGTGGTCTGAACACTCTCATCCGACGGAGATTTCAGCTGAGTATTTGCTCTTCAAGTGGCTCTTCGAGAAAAGGACACGCCCTGTCTGACACATTCAGAGGGAAGGTTTCAGTTAAAGGGTAGGTCAAACTCAGGGTAAGTTGGATGAAACCTGCTTGCGAATGGGTTAGCTTCACGGAGTATGTTGCCCTAGTAACTGACTCAGAGAAACCGTAAACCCAGAGTTTCCATCAAATCTGAGTCAACTAACTCTAGGTTTTCACTAAACCTGCTTTCTGAAATACCCCATGTCTTTTGAAGGTCATTATATGTAGTGGTTGTTTGTCTAATTTAACCTAAAATATGTCAGCTAGAATAAGGATTCCTTCTGCCCAGCATTACTTGGATTTAAAGACACATCTATAGAATTAATCATTGAAAGACTACCTGAATATTTAGAGCAGGAGATCAAAATTTGCGATAATAATACCATAAAATTAATTTATGAGTCATTCATTCATTATTACAGATTTTTTTTGTAAGAGATACAAGAAACCGCACCCAGAGACCTGGAAGCAGGCGTTCCACTCTATCAAGGCAAATTTAAACCACTTCCGGGACTTAATGAATGGGTACACATGACTAAAGCTTTATTTAACGGAAAGGTTTTACGATCAGTGTGAGTTTAGGCGGAAAGCGTGGGGTCCAAAACAAAAAATACAGTATTTGGTTGTGTACAGTTCAACAGCTCCAAAGCTACAGTATTTTAAAGTCGCCCATTTATTGGGAGGTGTCCAAACAAGCCAACTATTTTGTACCAATATTTAGCCTCCTCCTCGACAACTGGACCAAGATTAGCTTTATGCTTTATCAAATTCACAATTTCTTCAGGAAAAGAGTGAACTTAAAATGCTGAGCCTTACTAGATTTTTTAATATCCAACTCAGGATATTGGACCCCCTTTTAATGCTCAACCCCATTTTTATGGCGTTCATCTCATACCACATGACCTATTGTAAAAGGCAATAAAACAGATAGATTTAGGCTTTATAAACCTAGAGAGGTAGACAGAAAAATCTGCATCCGACTCATTCAGAGAGGTCTAGTCACTTGAACAGCTCAGGAGCTCCTAAAGGACCAGTCTTTTTTTTCAACAAATCTAAAAAAGATACATTTTCTGATTAGATTTTTATGTAGTTTCTACTCTTTTGGAGTTAATTTTGCTGAATAAGATATATTAAATACTATGGTGAAGCGTTGAGTGAAATTAAAGAACAGTCTTGTAAAGGGAGGTCTTTTTGTTTTTAATAGGTTTATCAAAACCTTTTGTTTACCCAGCTGTTTTACCCAGAAGTGATAGATTTAACAACAACTTCACAAACAGAAGTATTGGATATCGAGGAAGTGTCTGACTCTGCCAATTCATCTCTGTCCAGATACGTCGTAGGTAAACTAATAAACTAATTCTGTATTAACTGTTTATACGTACGTTTTAATTAATTAATGGTTAATGAATAAACTATTTATGTATAATTAAAAGTTTAAAAAAAAAAAATGAGACTTTGTGATTACAGCGGAATCACCCCCCCGGGATCCCAGACACTTTATAGGCCTTACGATCAACCATCCCATCAAATGGAAGAGTTTAGTGAAAGGGATGAAGACGATATACTGCCATTCTGTACAGCACCAGGATTTTAGATAGACAATTCACAAGAGTTGTACAAACCAAGAAGTCTGCCTGTTGCACTGGACAGAGACAGAGTCCGACTGGTAAAATGATGACGGATGGGCTCAAGATACTTTTGAATATGGTATAAATATTATTATTATTTGTTCTACTAAAAACTTGTTTATTCAGCATGCATCATTTTGTTATTATTCGATTTAAAATGTAATTTCAGAGTCAGATGATCAACCTGAAATCGCTCTGGAAAACAATACGCATGTCTCTCTACAGCAGTGTTTCTCAACCTTGCTCCGGGAGGCACCACGTCCTGCATGTTTTAGATCTCTCCCTGCCCTAACACACCTGATGTTACAGTAGCTCATCAAGGACTTGAGCTGATCATTTGAATCAGGTGTGACAGAGCAGGGAGAGATCTATATTTCTTTCCTTTTAGAAAACATAGCCGCAGCTGTGACATCTTCCGAAGAACTGCAAGAGGACAGTGGTGGTCGATCTGAGACGAGAGAAGGGTGTGATGGTCAATATGAACTGCAAGGGGACAGTGATGACATTATGAATATCACTGTTAATCAGGGCAACAATACATGTAATGCCGATGTTTTATTGATTGCGGCTGATAACGTGATTGATACAGAGGGCTCACATAATACACTACCACGCAACCATTCTGATATTGATATAACCACTGATGAAGAGTCTACACTGAAACAATCCAATGACTTATCAAGCGATGAAGATGAAAATGAAGTACATTACCGGTTTAAAAGAGCCTTTTCTACAGTAGAGCTTTAAAAGCCAGGCAGGACCAATTACACCGACGTATGTTTGATTTGTTAAAAGTGCCAACGCCAACAACATAAAATGTATTGGAAGAAAAGTCTTCCATTTCTCATACGCAAAAATCTGCAAAAATCCCATACCAAACGTGGCAACCGTTTGTAACACAAAGCCATCATTCTCAGATCCTAATTCATCTCCACTACACACAGACTACAATGCATTGTTCAAGCAGATTAAAACATTAAACCCATAATCAGATACAGCATCACATACCTTAGACTCAGCTCCATTGGAATGCTGGGTGATGAAAATGAATTAAACCCAGAACCAGAAACAGTTTCTTTACATATACAACCATCACATAGTTCAAGTCCATCACACATGGATTATGAAGCGTTGATTGATCAAATTAAAGACTTAAATCCTGAGCCAGTCCCTCACATGTCTTCTATACAGCCAGCTCCTCACGTCTTCTATACAGCCAGCTCCTCACATGTCTTCTATGCAGCCAGCTCCTCACATGTCTTCTATGCAGCCAGCTCCTCACATGTCTTCTATACAGCCAGCTCCTCACATGTCTTCTATACAGCCAGCTCCTCACGTCTTCTATACAGCCAGCTCCTCACGTCTTCTATACAGCCAGCTCCTCACATGTCTTCTATACAGCCAGCTCCTCAAATGTCTTCTATACAGCCAGCTCCTCACATGTCTTCTATACAGCCAGCTCCTCATGTGTCTTCTATACAGCCAGCTCCTCACATGTCTTCTATACAGCCAAATCCAGATCCATCTCCTTTAGACCCACAGACTTCCCTTTCAGATTCAGATATTAGACAACAGGGCAGTGGTGTTGATTGAAATGTTAATATTGTTTATCATAATAAATTCAACAACATTGAAATCTGACATTGAAATTAGATTTTACTCACGTGAATCAAATGTATCATTATTCTGGTTTCTATGTCAATGTATTGATATATGTATGTATGATATGCTTACAGAACTGTTAGAAAGAACTACTCTCTATGCTGAGCTTAGAGATATTCTACAGCTAGAAATTCGAGGGGATACTATTCAGGACAATATTTCTCATGTAATGGTTAATGGAGATGCAAATGTAGATCAGTTTCTGGTTATGATAGAGTGTCTTGTACAATCCAATTTATCAATCTTGCTGATAAAACCTTAGAACTGATTGTGCAAGTGGTGAGAAACCCACAAGATGGTAGCAAGAGGAAGGTTCAAAGTCTGATGAAATCTGAAATAATAAACAGCAAAAGGGCCCATCTTATTATCCCTCAGAATTCAAACAACAATTTATGTTTTGCCATATGCTTGGCACATTTGCTGTTCCCGGGTTGTACTGATATTGAGGGCTTACAAAAAGCTAGTGATTTTCAAAGGGGTGTAGGTTTATCCCATTTTCTTACTGTCGCTTTCTCTGATATAGTCACAATTGAAAGCATACTAGGTATCAAAATTGTGGTTCTGTATCATAGTAGGCATGATTCAGCCATCTAGAAATTCCAGAACACACGTAACCCTCATCCACAAATGCTGTATTTGTTTGTACAAAACAATTGTTATTATGGTATTACCAACATTAATGGTTTCATGGGTACTCCCTATGTATGTACAACCTGTCATAATGGATACACAAGATTAGGAGGTCACTCGTGTTTGTACAACTGTTCCATATGCATTGATGTAGACTGTCCATATCAGCCCCTGCAGCTCACAAAGTGTCATGATTGTAACCATACATGCCTCTCAGCTTACTGCAATGAAAAACATAAGCTTTCCTCATGGCATCCAGTGGCAGCTAATTTTACCAGCTGATGTGACATCAACAAGAAATGTCAATTATATCATGCCAATTATAACCTAAAAATTAATAATCCCAAACAACACAAATGTACCATGAAATGTTGCCCAATATGTAAAGGGATTTTGGATGACACTGGCCTATTTGAGAAGCCCCATGAATGTTACATTCAATCATTGAGAGGAGAGAATGACCTTCAAGGGCAAACAATGGACCCGATTATGTCTTACTCTTTTTAAATCATTTTTGGAAAAATAAGTATAAGAAATACACTGATCAGCCATAACATTATGACCACTGAATGGTGAAGTGAATAACACTGATAATCTCATTATCATGGCACCTGTCAGTGGGTGGGATATATTAGGCATCAAGTGAACATTCTGTCCTCAAAGTTGATGTGTTAGAAGCTGGAAAAATTAGCAAGCGTAAGGATCTGAGCAACTTTGACAAGGGCCAAATTGTGATGACTAGACGACTGGGTCAGAGCATCTCCAAAACTGCAGCCCTTGGGGGTGTTCCCGGTCTGCAGTGGTCAGTACCTATCAAAAGCGATCCAAGGAAGGAAAAGCGGTGAACCGGCGACAGGGTCATGGGCAGCCAAGGCTCAGTGAAGCACGTGGGGAGCGAAGGCTGGCCCGTGTGGTCCGATTCAACAGACAAGCTACTGTAGCTCAGATTGCTGAAAAAGTTAATCCTGGTACTGATAGAAAGGTGTCAGGTGTCAGAACACACAGTGCATTGCAGTTTGTTGCGTATGGGGCTGCGTAGGCGCAGACCAGTCAGGGTGCCCATGCTGACCCCTGTCCACTGCCGAAAGCGCCTACAATGGGCTCGTGAGCATCAGACCTGGACCACGGAGCAATGGAAGAAGGTGGCCTGGTCTGATGAATCACGTTCCCTTTTACATCACATGGATGGCCGGGTGCATGTGCGTTGCTTACCTGGAGAACACATGGCACCAGCATGCACTATGGGAAGGAGGCAAGCCGGTGGAGGCAGCGTGATGCTTTGGGCAATGTTGTGCTGGGAAACCTTGGGTCCTTCCATTCATGTGGATGTTACTTTGACATGTACCACCTACCTGAGCATTGTTGCAGACCATGTGCAACCTTTCATGGCAACGGTATTCTCTGATGGCATTGTCCTCTTTCAGCAGGTTGATGTGCCCAGCCACAAAGCAAAAATGGTTCAGGAATGGTTTGAGGAACACAACAACGAGTTCAAGGTGTTGACTTGGCCTCCAAATTCCCCAGATCTCAATCCAATCAATCCAAACCATTTGTGGGATGTGCTGGACAAACAGGTCCGATCCATGGAGGCCCCACCTTGCAACTTACAGGACTTAAATGATCTGCTGCTAATGTCTTGGTGCCAGATATCACAGCACACCTTCAGAGGTCTAGTGGAGTCGATACCTCGACAGGTCAGGGCTGTTGTGGCGGCAAAAGGGGGACCTACACAATATTAGGCAGGTGGCCATAATGTTATGGCTGATCTTTGTATACATTCATAGCCCACAATTCACAAGCTTATGATTCCAACCCTCTTCTGGGTCCATTGGTCACACAGGGCATGACTCCAACTCTTATTATCCAAGGAATGTTGTGTTTTGTGGATTCGACCTTTGAACTGTCTCAAAGGCCAGAGGCTTTGACTTCCAAACCTCAGGAAAAAAGGTGTGGTTTCCTCACTTTTTCACTTCTGAAGAGAACCTCAATTACATTGGTCCTTATCCCGGTCCTGAAATGTATGGGGCAGATCAAATGTCAATCCGTGACAGAGAAAAGTTTATGGCATGGTATGAGACAATCCGTCATGAGACCTTTGACTTTCATACAGAGATGGAAGTGTATTGTGACAATGATGTGTCTGTTTTGCATGGAGGATGTCTCAAGATCAGAGAGAAAGTAATCAGTGATGCTGGCCTTGACCCCCTGAGTTTTATTACAATTGCATCAGTATGCATGAAGGCCTATTGTACTCATTTTATGACTGAGGAATCTATAGCCATTCTCTCGACTGATAACTACAGGCGGCAATACAGAGCTTACTATAGTGGGTCCATCTAGTGGTTGGAGTCCTTGGCTGTGAATAGAGGTCTTCATGAGTCCAAAAAGTTGGATCCGTTCTGAAATTAACCAACGTCTTTCCCACCCGACCCGATTTGCATAAATAAAAATAAAGAAATGTTTTATACCCATTCCAAATGGACCCGAAGAAAAATAGATCCATTCCGAAAAGGACCGTAGAATAAAACGAAAAACAGACCTATGCCCGTCTGTTTCCGAAAGATCTGTTCAGTACCGACCGTAGACATAGAAAGAAGCCTCAAAATGGTGCAGCAGCCAGCCGGCGCTATCAATAGCACAAGTATTATTGGCAAAATTAGCTCATTGTGTTAAACGGCCTACAACAAATTACACAACCTACAAGTAAAAAACGTTTTATTTATTTATATTTATTCAATTGCCTAAAACAATGTGTCCAACTCTGCTCAGTTGTGTATATTTGGCGTTACCCTGGCACAGAGCTCCAGTTTTTGTTTTTTTATTCTTTCGCTTCATTTTCCCTTTCTTTTATTTTGCAAACAGGCAGGAAGCCCACAAACAAGTTAGGCAAACAATACAAAACCAAAAGGTAGGCAAAAAAAAATGGCCAAAACACGCTGAGGCGCAAATACTAAGAACTAAACTAAGAAAATTAAACAGGAAAGTACCTAAACTTTAGCAGGTAGAAGCGACGACAGGCAGGATGAGGCCAAAACACAGGTGGGCAGGACAATGAAGAACGAGTAGGCTGGACAAATAGCAGGATGGCAGGAACCCGGACTAAAAAGAAAAGACAAAACTTACAAGGGAACCGCAGTTGGACACGGAGCAGGACCAAACAAACCATCTACCATTGGTTAGGCTGATTGCCATAATGACAAGTACACAAACAACAGCTGGATACCATCGGAACAAGTCGTTGACCTAGAAACTGGATAAAACTCTGGGGTTTTCACGATCACGTCATTTACATTGACGGCGATCAGCATGGGTGACGGTGGTTTCCAGCTGTTGAATTTCTCAGGCCGACCTAGCCATTTCACAGACTCGTTTTCTTCCCTTTCTGTACTTTCTTATCCAGAACTGCTTCCATTTTAAAAGTTTTATCCTTAGCCACGATTATTTTCAGTAGTTCCTGTTCATAAAAGGTCCCAACTATCACATCACCATCGTAATCTTTTATTCTATATACAGGAGGTACCCGCGGGTGCATTCCGTTATTGTAAAATATTCATCTGTGTACCCTTTTTCATAGCCTTTTGTAAACGCTCCTCTTAACTTTGAGAGTCTCACAGTATCCCCAACCCGGAACTTGTAACTTTGCTTAGCATTTCTCATCATTGTTGTACCATACAGGTTGTTGAGAACTAGTCTAACATTTTCTTCACAAACGTCAGCAGGCTTCATCTTAATAGACCGATGGTAGCTACGGTTGTATCCATGAACTAAATCTTGAATAACCTCAACATAGCGATGAGTGTTGGCAGCTGTGAGATACCTCCACATTCGTGATTTAATGGTTTTATTAAATCTCTCAACGATACTCGCTTTGACATCATTTCCTGTAGCAAAATGTTTTATATTATACTTCTTCATTAACATTTCAAAATGTGAATTAAAAAACTCCTTACCCTTGTCCGTTTGGACTTTTTGTGGTGTTCTTCCTTCTTTTAATGTCTTCAAATGCTCGCTTTACCTCGCTAGCGCTTTTATTTCTCAGCACACGAATCCATGCGTATTTGCTTAATACATCTATGCATGTTAACATAAATTTCATGTTATCGTTATCCGCACTATAAGCACTCATGTCAACAAATCCAGCTGAAATTGTGAATTTATATCAAGAACAATAACTCTATTTCTTTGAAAATGTATAGCTACAGGCCTGTGTAGCGTGTATGTATCCTGGGCGAGTAGCCAGTCATCCACCTCGCCATTTTTGAGGATCTCCCCGGTTTTCTCCAAGTACGCTCTTTTCAAACCCTCTCTACCTACATAAGCACCAGGGTTTGCGGGGTCGTAGTAAATACTTTTCATAACCTGTTCATACATCGTAGAGCATTCGGGCAATAATGAGAATTAATACATGTTTAACATCGTTTTATTTGAGTTTTCGAAACTATACATCATCCAAGAAATTCAGAAAAGTTACACAAACATTCAGATTTCTGCTGGTTATAAAATCTGTAAACAATTTAGAAAAACAATCTACATCCACAGCATCATTACTCAGCAATTTTATCACACAAACATCTGTTACATATGTAAACAAACATAACAGGTGCCCAATTTTAAAGTCTTTTTTGTTAACATTTGAAAATGTTAGAAGTTTATACATGATGTTGTTTAGAGCCGTTGATTCAACACCGTTTGACAACAATTGCCGCCAATCATCAGGTGTGCTCCTGACCGTTTCCATAGATTATTAAAACGTTTTATACTGACATGGTCTCGGTTATTAAAAGGTCTACAACCATCAACACTGCTCTTGATAGCTTTGTGCATCAACTGTTTAATCGCTAAACCCACATAGGATTTGTTTATATACATGTAAACACGACAACTGAAGTTACCCATCCTTAGACAGCAGACTCTTTGATTTCGTCGCACCAAGACGCCACTGCGTCGCACACTGCATCCTCCTTAAATTTATCCATGTATTCATCCCTGTTCTCACTCAGTCTCTGTGTGATGCTCGGCTCCAACTTGAGCTCATGCAGAAAGTTCTCAGCGGCTACGTGAACATCGGTCAGCGGTGCATAAAACCCCGATGCATTCAAAGACTTGACCAACACATGTTTCAGTCGCGGTGTTAAAACTGTCTCCACAATGTCATCATAATGGGTCTCAAAAAAATTATCAGGAGGATCGAAACAAGAATGTCTTCTCTGGCTCGGGTGGTCCACTTCACAACCGATGCATGCTTTGTGGAGAATAGCCCCAACAACGTTTTCCAAAATCATGCCCAATGTTGCTTTGATGATCTTTAAAACTTTTGGTGCAAGGTCTTTGTCCATTTTGTGATAACTCTTGTTAGCATTTGAAAGGTATGACAGATTAAGAGGACCTAGCTGATCACCAATCCGATCAATCCAATGGTAGTTTCTTGTTGGGTATGCCGGTGGAATCGAGCTGTCGGGGTCAGGGGTTCTGTAGAAGGCCTCAGCGTTGTCATTCCAGGCGTCACACAGCCAGTCCTCAGCCTTGGGTTCTTCAATATCCGCTTGGTTGTACTCTTGAGACATGTTTCGTAAATTCTTCCGACCGCTTGATAGTGACAGGCGGTATGTCTGTTTTTATGCTGTGTTGAGGACAGTGTTATCTTAAGGCAGGGCTTCAGGGTCTTACGTCAGTCGAACAGTCCGCAGTCGCAGTCACAATCTAACCCGCTGACATTTTCCGGAAATAGTTCCAATCTAACAGAGTCATACTGCTTCATTCCCTCGACAACTTTAAACAGTACATCTACCGTATTATGGGTGCCCTGTTTTGGCCCCAGATAAATCACTTTTCGAAAGGTGTTCCATAAACTGGTGTTAAAAACCACTTTATCAGTCACACCAGCCTTAAACTCTTGGCCTTCGGGTAATTCATAAAATGCTACCTCCGGTATCTCTGGGTTGAAAATGTATCCACCGATCCGACCGTTGTCCAACTTCCATTCCCTTGCCAACATATCCTGGTGCAGATGATGGATTCGTGTTAAGCTCCGCATCGGTTCCTTCGCTGCTGCCATGTTGAATGCATCTTTGCTGTACATTTGTAATTTCTTACCAAATCGCTGAGCAGCGGTTAAGTTGTTAGCTTTCAACGGTGTTTCACCCAAAACATTGATCGCCGCACAATCCGCCATGTTTTGTATTGTGTAGGTAAGTTTACTCAGACAATACTGAATGACCATCACAGGGGTCTGCGTGGTTTAAATACACAGACCACGCCAATCATCCCATAAAACA
>JACXGI010001986.1:9130-36161 GCA_016801175.1 Esox masquinongy | reverse complement strand
GCACTTATCGGAACATAAAATGCCAGGAGGTTATAGCATTGCTGAACCCTGGCACCCTTTTGTTAAACACCAAACATCTTGCCGCTGATATAACACTTATTTATTGCCTGGGAATTTAACATTCCGGAACCCTAAGACCCATTTGTTAAATATCAAACATAACCCACCTGTTATAACATTCGTCCGGGGTGCTTATCAGTCGTTGTAAAACATCAAACATGGACACATCAATGCAATCATAAATCACAAAGTCACCGGACATGCATACGTCATTCCGGAAGTCCCGCCCTAACACACGTCATACAGGAAATCCATACGTCACACCGGAAGTCCCGCCCAGTAAACCAGATGTCCCGCCCACCTGTCAAATCAATCTGGAAGCCCCGCCCACTAGGGTCATAAATCACCAATCTGACATAATATACCCTACATTTACTACTTGTGTAGAAGTGTGTTCATTTGGCAGCATGTTCAGTTGAGTTTGATCCCTTAAAAAATGCTCATCTGAAGTGAGCTCCCATCAGTAAGTGATAGATTAGTTATGTCCAAATCTGCCGTTACAACAAACATGTTACAAAACCGTGTGTGTTTCACAGAAACTTTTGAGTTTGAAATCTTGAATGTATCCTGTTCAGATGAAGGGAGATCCGGTTATTAAATGTTTATTTTTTGTTAAGTATAATGCATTATTGCTTCATGTCTTCATTCAGAGGTAAATAATTTTGAAATTATTTTAAATTGTATTTAGAAACAGCACATGTATTTAGATAATATTATACATATTATCAAAATACATAATATTATACATATTATCTAAACTATATTTGACAAAATGAAAAGGTTTCCTTGCTTATATATTGGAATGATCACTGTTAAACCATTATTAACACCTTCCCAATTGTGTAATGGTTAGTGCATTTGTCTTTAGATCTGAATGTGGCGGGTTCATGACTGTCTGTTGTATTTATTTTGTGTAGTGCACATTCATGTATATAAAAGGGTGACATCATAACATGATTCTGTTAAATATATTTTGGCATTCATGGTATGACAGAGTGAATGTTTACATAGATGTGCAACAGCTATTAAAGGACAGAGTGGATAAACATAGTTGAAAGAATATTTGGGAAGTCAGTAGGGGGAAGTGAACCAGAGGCCAAGATTTTAGCCAAGATTGAGCTACAACTGGCTAGTCAGTTGGTAGCCTAATCCTGTCTGACATTACTGCTGTTCCTCAAACCATTGACACACTTTAGCCTACTGTAACCACATACAGAGGGTGTGTGTGTGTGATAAGGTTGGGCGTGTGATAAGGTTGGGATTATGTTAGTGTAGAAAATGTCTGTACATATTGACAGGAACAGCTGAAGAATGTGCAAAGTGAATGTCAGCAAAAAATCATGGAGAGGGAAATTGTAATGCTGGAGCTTAAAAAGATGGAGTCTGTCAAGGTGAGTACATTTTAAATACAGACACTCAGCCGCACATCACAAACTAATTCATTACAATGATGGCTTCAAATTAATTCCCTATCAGGTTTCTGCACAGGCAGCTGTGGTGGAGAGTGAGAGGACGTTCACTGAGCTGATCCCCTACATTGAGAGAACAGGCTGTAATTTGAGAGAGCTGATCAAAGCTAAGGAGAAAGCCATGGTGAAAGAGGCTGAAGGACTTCTACAGATGCTGCAAAAGGACAACACTGAGCTGCAGATAATTGACAATAATATTACACTGCTGACACAAACAGAGGATCACATCCATTCCCTTCAGGTCCTGCAGAACCATACATTTAGAAATGGCCTGTTAGACCTGTGTTGTGAGGTCCTCGCATCGTTCCGGCCCCAGCCCCCCCCCCTCGTGTTCCTTACCGGCCACCGCTACACACTCACTTCGCAATGCACCTGAACGCTGCCCGCAATCCAGAGCCCAATCACCAGAATACTGAACACCTGTTCCTTGTTACCCCTCTCTATATCAGCCTGTTCCCCACCTCCACTCTGTTGTGAGGTATTGTTCGTAGTGGACCTGCCAAGCCTTTGCATAGCGCTCTTCTCTGTTCTCATTCCCAGCCCGTTGTCTTCTCCTTTTCTGCCCTGTCGCTGTTTGTCTTGTAGTATAGTATCCTGCCTTGTGACCTGCCTGCCTGCCCAGTGGATTCTCCTGCCTGCTTGCCCCTGCCTGTACTGTCGCCCTCGTGGACTGATTCCTGGTACCGTACCCGCCTGCCTGTCCCGTGGATTATCCTGCCTGCCTGTTCCTTCATGTACTGTCGTCTCCGCGGACTGATCACCTGGTTACCGAATCTGCCTGCCTGTCTCTCGTTTTGCTCGTGCCTTATCCCTTGTGCTTTCGCTAATAAATCGACAGTTGCGTTCCGCAATTGGAACCTCAAACCCCTGGTCCCGGTGTTCATTACATGTGTATTATTAATGTACATAGTAGGGGTCGACCGATTATCAGCCTGGCCAATAATTGGATCTGATATTCATACTTTTTACAGTAATCGGAGTCGGTCATTTGTCTGCTATAACTGCCAATAAAATACTTTGTTTTAAATGCGCTTCTCTGGCAGCCGCATCTCTCTAAAAGGCTTCTGCTTGTATTGCTCAATGTCCCACCAGCAGAATTATTAGATTGGTTATACAGCACGAATAAACACTGTCTAGTCTCCAGTAGACAATACCAGCTCCTTAACATTAATGTATTCATTTTGCTGTCTTTATCCTTATCTCTGGTCTAGATACATCTGAATATTTTGGACTTAAGGAGTCAAAAGAAACATACCTGGTCTTTGTAAATATGCATGATTCTTACTATAATTACTTTGTAGTAACTTGAATATATAACCTTTCGTTGAATATAACTAATATATTAAGTATAATTAAGTTCACAACTCAACAAAGTTGTGAACTTGTGTGATGTCACCTATATCTGCCTAAAAGGGCTTGAAGGAAAGCATGGATGCTGAGGATCCACAGACGAATGAGCTGTTTGTCCATATGTGTGACATCTTGGAACCGTTGTCTCCTAAGACCTTTCAGCAGTTGATGAAGATGACTAAGTTTTCAATTGACACAGAAGACAAACTGAAAGGGATCTCTGACCTCATATTTGAGAGGGCCATAGCACACCGTGCCCTCTCTGAGGTCTATGCCAATATGTGCCGGTGCATCATGGGGGTAAGTCTGCATCTGTACAACGTTCTCTGTATATTTTTGTCTCTTACAGTCTCAGTCCTCAATGGGAATTGCTGTTTTTTCTCAAATGCCAATGACATGGAGAACAGTAGGACAGTATCTTCCATCCGCAGCTCCAGTATCCACCACTGACAGACAGTGACAGTAAATTCCAGACATAACTTAAAAACATGCTATGCATATGTTTTACTACATCTGTTTCCTCACGTATCTCTGCATATCTCCTTTTGTTAACAATACACCAGGACTACAAAAAAATAAGTAACTTAACATACTTTTAATATTTTTTGTACTCTTCAGCTCAAAGTACCAAAGTCATGTAATCCTAAACATACTTTGAATTTTCGTAAACTGCTGCTGAATCGATGTCAAAGGGAGTTTGAGAATTGTATTTCTAAGCGCTGTGAAGGACAGGAGAATGAGCTGGACCCCACCATCAAGGTACAACAAAATGAAAAATTTGCAAGCAGCTTAAAAAAATGTTAGACCATGTGAGTTGACTTCTTTACAGCTTCAGGAAAAGCAGATCATGTGTTACTCAGACAACATTAAGTCTTTCCAACATTCCAGGAAAAATCCCAACAGAGACTGAGTAAGCAGCAAGAGGAGGCCATGGCCATGTTCTGCAGACGGTACATAGGCATTATCAAGTTCATCTGTGAGTTGTTCAGAGTCAAGATGCTGGCTATCATCTACGAATGCATTTAGAAGTTGTTAACAATGGTGATGAGACATCCCTCGAGGGTCTGTGCACATTATTCTCCAAAATTGGCAAGGATTTGGACTATGATAAGAGGAAGGTACTACTACAAATACGTATGTCTGTCTGTCTCGATTCAAAGATGTATGTTGTAAATAGATCTATAACATAATGTATTAAGCCTTTCAATAATGTTTCAGTCTAAAATGGATGAGTACTACAGGAAGATGAAAGTGATTATTGAGAGAAGCAGTGCTTCCTCCAGAATCCTCTACATGCTGCAAGATGTGCTGGACCTCCGAAAGGTACAACTAGTAATCCTATAGCTTCTTAACATTTACAGTTAATCAGAATTTCGAGTTAGCTTTTCTTGTGTTTTTATTTTGTTCTACACTATACATATGATTCCATGTTCCTGTCAGTTCTATATTATTTCTAGTCAATTCAAATACTTTACAACTCCAAATTAATTTCTGTAATTTAAATGGATTTGACCCCAACCCTGCTAGAAATGGAAACTAGGTGAAATTGCTGCAATGAGCATTCTCAGATTCCCACTTGCATTAGTGTTATACTCACTAGTGTTTTACTTTTGTGTCCAATGATGTAAATGTATTTTTTTAAATATATTTATCAGCAATTTCCGCAATGATTCCATACACTATCTACTGCTTATTTTTTCTCTCATGATTAGAATTTCAGTTATGCCGCTTGGCTAAACAAAGGCAAATAGTTTATACTGGCCCGGCTTCTGTTGTCAGCATTCTAGATAGTGTTTTTGTATATACCAAAATCATTTCTGGCTGAAAAACTACTGTGAAACACTGTAATTCCACTAATACTCTAGATATGTTATGGAATATTTCTGATTTCACAATGTAGAAAATCTATATATTACTACTTTAATGCATAAATTGTACTCATCAATTATACCAATTATTTATTTTAAGTAATATAAAGGGTAACTTTTTCTCTGTATGTTTTTCTTTCCTTAGCTTCATCCATGCTAAAGTGAAGATGTACATAATTTTTTTTATATTTGATATTTTATAGACTTATTGACAGTTGGAATCAAAGGTATACAGGTTAAGAGGAAACAGTGGTAAAGTGTGGAGAACATATTTTCACATTAAATATAACTCTGTGTAGTTCAAGTGTAAGCCCTTAATCTCAAATAAGGAATTACACTAGAAATCAAAAGGATTGTAACAAGGTTTGTTAATTTCTAGTACCAGTGGAGTACAAGCTCATTATGGTTGCAGGGTGCTGGAGTCTTGATACATTTTCCACCGGGGAATGAGAAGACAAAAACAGACATACTTTTTTTTTGCCAGTTCACTGTTTATTTACAACACACATAAATAATTTTTTTTTTTACTCATTCAGTCAACATGCACTCCTCAACAACCTCAACCCCAAAGAAGCAAAATATTTACCCAATATCATGGATACTGAAAAATATATACATTTACAGAAAAATGAAACCAATACACCAATGTGAACAGGCTTGTGTAAAAAATAATTACTTCTAAGTTAACCAGGAAAAATAATTTGGCTACTCTGAATTATTTCAACCAGCAGGTGCCATCACTGTACACTGTGAATGAAGCCTCCAGAAATAAGTTTGCGACACAAGTGACTGCAAAGCTTAATCGACTCAACAAGGCTTCATTTTGCCATCCCCACTCCAGAGGCCTTACAAAATGTATTTTGACCGGGCCATATTCCACTTTAATTAACAGATCTCTCTTTCAAGGGGCAAACTTTGTTGTTGTTTTTTTTTGATGGAGTACCTGTGACCTACACCTGTATGTAATCTCATTGATTGGAGCTCCTGACTTCAGTTACCCACTTTGTAGAAGTAATTTTCCTACAGGTTCACATATTTTTCCAGCCTATGCTCTGTATTGACCAATTTTTAAATTAGAAAGAAAGACTATCTATAAGAGGTTAGGAGTTGAACGTCTAACACTGTGACATGCCCAACAAACATAGATGAACAGAGATCATCCCTCAGAGTCTGGTTCCTCTCTAGGTTTCTTCCTAGTTTCCGACCATCTAGGAAGCTTTTCCTAGCCACTGTGCATCAAACCAGTTGTTGCTTGCTCTTTGGGTTTTTGGGCTTGGTATCTGTAATAGCACTTTGTGACAACTACAGATGGAAAAAGAGATTCATGAAATATGCTTGATTGGTTGATCAAAGAAGACAACACATTCCCTTCATGCCTTTGAAAGCTTGTTATTCGTTATTGTTTATTTTGTTAATAAAGTCCAAGTGTGTTTTTCTTATGGACAAAAGATACAGAAGATATCCAGTCAAAATCCCATTAACCTTTAGGGTCTTGGTTACTGTTATATGCATACATGAAGACATTTTTGGAAATGTTTTTGTTAGGCCTTTTTTGTATTGGTTGAGATTTATACTGGACTGTCTTAAGTTTCGGCAATCAATGGCTGTATTTGATCCTGTTATCCAGTCTTAAAACTAGTTTGGTTGTGTTTCATATAAAATGCCAGATTAAGACTCAACCTTTCATCCTCGCTGTGATTCATTTTCTCGCCATTCCGAGATACAAAATGGTAGTCAAAATATTGGACCTCTCACAGCATGCAAAGTTTATAGGCACATATCAAATGAGT
This sequence comes from Esox masquinongy, assembly GCA_016801175.1. Classification (NCBI taxonomy): domain Eukaryota; kingdom Metazoa; phylum Chordata; class Actinopteri; order Esociformes; family Esocidae; genus Esox; species Esox masquinongy. The sequence continues at coordinate 29,624 of JACXGI010001986.1, read as the reverse complement.
GCTATGTCTATAATATAAGCTATGAGTGAGGTAATTGGGAGAGAACTCTGTCTCCAGGTGCTTTGTGGTCAGTTCTTGTCCCTTTGGTATTCTGATGCTTGTCGAACTGGGTGGAGCTATTTCCTGCATGGTGGACCTGTTTGGTGGCTTTGTCTGTGGTTATCTTTGGACGGGCCATATTGCAATAGTTTATGTGCCAGGGGATTAGGGTCAGCCCTGAATTAGTTTATGGGATGGGCGACTAGGGTTTGTCTCAATTATTTTCTGCAGTACATAATCCTTTTAGATCTAAAGAATGCTCTGTTTAATTTCTCCGCTATCCTGTAGAGTGCTATGAGGCCTTGGACCTTGCCTCAGTACTACCTAGCCTGACGACTCCTAGCTGTCTCAGTCCACCTGGTTGGTTTGCAGATCTAGTCTCTGCCCGACTACTGTTGTCAATGCCTACAGCCCACCTGGTCGTCCCTCTGTTTGTCCTCCTGGTTATCCAGCTGATCTGAATTTTGCCTAAAGACTCTGGACACCCTCCACCTTTATTTTCCTTGCCTTAAACCACACTCATGTACTCTCTTTTGTCTTCACCCAGCACAGCCAGAATGGGAATGGCCACCCCTCAGAGTCTGGCTCCTTTACATGTCTTACTACAAAGGTTTTGTAGGTTTTGTGTTTTTCCTAGCCACTGTGCATCAAATTCGTGTTGCTTTGCTCTTTGGGGATTTAGGCTGGGTGTCTGTATAATCACTTTGCAACAACCGCATATGTAAAAAAGACTTGTAAAATAAATGTGATCGATTGATCACAGTTGTCTGAATGTAAAATGTCATTACTGACAGATTTTTTTATTTTGTTTCAGCATGAATAATTTAGACTTTCATGAGGAACACGCTGCTCAGTACACGTTGCTCAGTTTCATGAGGAACACGTTGCTCACCTAAGCAAAATCTTCAGTTGCAATGTCATTTTGTAGCAAAACTATTTTCAAGCTATCCAGTTTGAAAGGCACCAGATAAATAAGAACAGAATATATTCTGCCAAAAGTGAAATGGAAATTGCTCTTCCTATTGCTACATTGCTACCCTAGAGGGTGCTCTTGAGACTACTGTAGACCTTCACTGGAAAACCTTGGGAATTGTAGCGGGTATAATGTGAGGTAAATATATTAAGTAATGTTTTATCTAAATGTTGTATTTTTAATGAATTTCACTATAGGATGGTCTTCCTCTTTCTCCCCTAAGGATCCTCTACTTTAATGTATGACTATTAGATATTAATATAAACAAATAAACTAATATAGAACAAGTATTTTATATAATAAAAATATGTTTTATTGTATAATATAAAATATGTATTTTATACAATAAAAACCCTAACATCACTATATCTCTATAAAAGCATTTTGTATAACCTGGTTTACCAAGATGTCAGCTGAACTAAGGATTTGAATGTAACATATAAATTAATTAACATTTGTGTTAATTTGATAAGGGGAATTGTCTAAAAGAAACAATATTATATTTTACACCAACATCACTAGGCAAGTGGATGAGGGTTATTGTCTACCAATTATAGCTATCTACAAGTGTTACTGTATATATATATATGTGATGGAAGGCACAACTTTCTGGTTAGGAAATATTGAAACCTTCGAAGTGCTGGTATGGGGAATCCCACCACAACTCACATACTGTCAGACAGCTAATAACATTAACAACACTAAGTGACACTACGCACGCACGCACGCACACAGGCCCACGCACAGACAAACAGGTCCTTCCCGCAGTGTTTCCCCTGCCCTTTGTGTGTAGATAGCTTTCATGACGGCATAATGAGAGTCATGCGGGCTGCAATCTCTCTATAGCAGGAAAAGGCCCAGTTCATTCACTCTATGACCTGCGAAAGTGTTGTGCTTCCTTGGAAGACCATCGCCTTAGTCTTGTCACTGTATCTGGAGGAGGGTAGATATTCACTGCACAACGCAAGGATACTTCTGTCCAGGGAGAGAAATGGACATCACTCATATGGGTGTTATGGAGTTGTGGAGCTAAGTTTTTCATCAACTTGTAAATGTTTGTGTCCCTTCTTATGCATTGGTAAGCACTTCCCGATCTTTGTCTGAAATTTGATTGTTGTTATTTCTCGCTATACTGATAATACCAGTCACATTTGTTTGTTAGGGAAAGGGCAAGCACTTGAAGTTGGCAGGAAAAAGTACTAACAGGCAAACATTGCCAGGCAAACATTTGTGGCTTTATAGTGCCAGGCAAACTTCTGTGGTAGAATCAAAGGATGTGACTACAGTTAGAAACAGGGTTTATGGGTAAAGCTGGTGAACAACAGTTGATAGAGCTTCCTGTGTCAGAGGCACACAAGTTGAATATAACACACACTGGGTTTGTCACTAACAGAAATGTTTAGGCCTATGAGTAAGTCATCATTGGCGTGTTTACCTTACTATCTGGGTGTGTGCTTTATAGACCGTCAACTCTTACATCTACTGTAAACAACTGACAACTGCCACCTTCATGACAAACAGAAAAAGATTGGGAGAGAATCACCACATTCCCTAGGCTGATTTGATTAACAGGCAACAAACCCAGTGTGTGTTTTCTTCGACTTGTGTATCTCTGACACAGGAAGCTCTATCAACCGTTGTTAACCAGCTTTACCCATAAACCCTGTCTCTAACTATAGTTACATCCCCTGATTCTACCACAAATGGTTGCCTGGCAGTATAAAACCACAATGTTTGCCTGGCAATGTAAAGTCTGTTATCTTTTCCTGCAAACTTCAAGTGCTTACCTCTTTCCCTATCACACAAATGTGACAGTTATTATCAGTATATCAAGAAATTACAAGTCAAATTTGGATATAACATGGGTTGGGGTCCTCAACCCATGTTATTTATTTCACACTTTGTGTTTAATGATGTCATCGAGCATGAAAGCACTAATGTCACTCTCTCTAGCTAGTGAAAGGCCCTGGAGAGCTGACTTTGAGTGTGGGTTGTGTATATCCATGACCTGTAATCATCATGAACTTACCAAAGACTTCCTCAACCTTTAGGATATTTCACATGCGCATATGTGAGTTCATTCTTCTATTGCATTTCTGTAACCTTAGTGAACCCTTTTATGGACGTTTGAAGAATATTCAAAGTGGTATTTTGCTTGTGCTATTTCATCAGGCTTTCTCATTGTCCTGTTTTGCCCTGATGGTTTAAGAGCTGAGATGGGGACGACATCCAACCTGAAACGCATTGTAAAAGGGCGATGTTACAGCTACATAACACTAGTTAGTCCTAATTCCAGGTAAAGTGTGGGAAAGGCCTTTGTGTATGTCTATGTATGTGTTATATTCATGTAAAAATGCTTATAAATATACTGTAAACGGCGTGTGTGTGTGTGTGTGTGTGTGTGTGTGTTGCTGTAGCTATGACTGTGAAAAGATTTGGAGGGAGTTTGAGGAGGCTGTTGTGAGGAAGTCTCCCTGCAATGTGAAGGCGAAGGACTATCGACGGATGTTCCGTGCCATGCAACAGACTTTGCCATGTGGTAAGGTGGGTATCACCATCATAACACTGGCTTCTCATCAGAGACGCCCACCTTAAACCCATATGAATTCTGCATTTCTGTTTTTCTGATCTAGGATCAGTTTCTTTGGATCATTATCAAAAATATTACATGGACCTGATTGTAAATCAGCATTCTTGCTCTCAGATGCTTTAGGATCCTTACAGTGTGTCCAGGGTTTTCAGACTGTTTGTAATTCCTCTAATGTCCTGTATCTGGTGGATATTTCGTTGACTGCTTGATTTTTAGTTGCTGTTCTGGAGTAAGACCAGGGAGTTGATGCACAACTATGCAGCTGTAACACGTCGTTTCTGGACCCTGGAGGACACACTTGTGGGATACATGTTCAATGATCTCATCTGGTGTGGACAGGAAGAGGAAGACAGAGGTAGGATTCATTACAATCTCTGAGGAAGGGAGGGACTGTAGAAGACTTATGAGCTCTCCATTCATTGTTCCCACAAGATGTTAAGAAACAGTTGTGTGTGCCAAGCCATCACTCTAAAACACCTGAAAGAGGACACAAGATGACAGGCAGGGTCTCTGTGGTTGTATACAGGGGTTGTTTTGGGGTCATGGTGAACAGGAGGTTTATATACATACAGGGTGGATGTCGCATATAGTCTATTGTAGTGCAGCTGTTGAATAGTACCATCTGTTACAGATTTATCTTTGTGGTGAACTCTCCTAAGTATACCAAGGATAGTCACGGTTTGTTGTGTTGCACACAGAACAAGAAATAAAACAACTCCTTATAGAAAGATTTATACAATCTTCACATCTTTTGTCATTGACTTTGTAAGTGTTGATGAAAATGTGAAAATGTCTTTCTTTCTTATGAAGCTCCTTTATTTTTCATTTTTTGTTAGGCTTTGATTTCAACTCTTGCCCTGAGTGGTCGACATGTGTGAACCATCCTGTTTATTCCCTGTGGAGGCAAGCCTCACAAAATGTAAGCTTAGTCATAAGAGTTTTACAGAATGTTTGCCGGTACAGGAGGGTTGGGTCAACATTTCAGTATACAACTACATAAGACAATTACACAAAACAGATTCAAAATACTTTTAAGACCAAAATGAATTACAATATACAGTACATTGCGATGGAGTATGTATTTTTATGTACCTTAGTTAAATGCCTGTAAATCTGCAAAATTACGAACATGGCAGTGTATTATGTAAAAACAGTTTCTGAGGACTGATTCCCTGAAGGACAAACATTGTCCAAATTTTCAAGAATCCTTGCCCCAAAGACTACAAAATGTGCCTGTAACAAATGCAAATAGTAAGACACTGTATTTAGCCAAAACTTTAAACAGGCATAGCAAACCTGAATGGGCAAGTAGTGACTAATTTCCATAATTCCAGCTTGTTTTAGTTTGGAGAAATTAGTTGTGTAACAATTGCCCCCAGTCTACCTTACTACCATTGGGGGCTTTGCTCGAGCTACTACATTCTCTGCTCTGTATGTTTACCAGTTTGCTGCAGCTGCTTGTGGCAACATCACAGTACTGCTTAATGGATCCATAGATAATGCCTTCCACAAGAAAAGGTAAGGTGAAGACATGACTTTTGATCATGTTTCAGCAAGTTTGGAAGCATAGATATCAGTCACTGACAGTACATGTTTGTTGTAGTCCAACACTGTTTGTCATTCTATCACTGTTTTGTTTTTTTATCTTGCTACAGCATGTTTGGAAGCGTGGAGCTGGATAGCCTGAACCCCAGGATGGTGGATCATGTCAACATCAAGGTGGTTGCCAACCTGGAAGGTCCCTTCATGTAAGAATGACTAGGATGCATCCCAAATAACACCCTTTGCCCTTTGTATAGCCGTATGGGCCCTAGTCAAAACGAGTACATTTGGTTCCAGTTGGGATGACTCCTAAATAAACACCCACTTTTATTTAGCTATTAACATTTTTGAAAATGTCCTTCTAGTTGTCTGACTGTGAAGTTGCTTCAGAAACTCTGTATAATGCATGAAAAACATATAGTGTGACTGTATGTTATTTACTGAATATGCAGTATCCTGCATCTGTCCTTCATTAGAGAGTCCTGCAGCCAGGGCTCCATTGTGGATCTGATCAATGTCTTACAGAAGAGAGGGTTCCACTGGACCTGCACAGACAGTGACCTGTAAGCCACATCTACTCTACACCAATTGCTTATTCACTTAACCACACACTACCCACAGTCTAGTAACTTTCCAGTTCTACTGAAATTTGTTTGGGTTATTCCAGAATGCCTATTGATTCTAGAAATACTCTGTACAGGGTTTGCAGAAAACCTGGGAATGTTTGAGAATTGTAAGAATTTTGCAAACCTAAGCAGAGTACTGAGTACCCATTGTTATTTTGAATAATCATATCTCCTTTCAGAACTTTAATGATCATCCAGTGTGTGCAGAACCCTCAACAGTTCTCCTGCCTGACCTGTGCTAAAAGCCTACAACACAGAGATCTATAGAGTCCATAAAAATGTTACTCCTATTTTGTTTACCCTTTCAATGCAATATATACTGTCAACATTTTTAGATTTGATACTCTTTGTTTACTTTTGTCTATTTTAACTGAAATAAAGACATAATAATTATATTTATATAATGATCATCATAATGGCATAGGCTTGATCACTGATTAGTATTGTAACGGGGAGAGACACAGGGAACGACACTGTGGAAATGTTTAGGGCCCTGGGGTGTATTTTATTAACAAAATAACAGCAGTAAGGGGAGAAAAAAAGTCAAACCTGAAATGCAAATTGCTATGAAAGTGAAGGTGGCGTCATCTGGGGTGGCCTAATGGTGGAATGGGTGGAGGTGGCCGTATCTTTGGCAGCTTCAACACCTTGGTTGTCTTCCTCATTCTGGTGTTCGCGCCACAGAGCCAGCACATCAAGGGCAGCAACTTTCAGCATTTCACCCTTCCTCTTTTCCTCTTCTACCCAGAGCTGCTTTCCTGGGGCCCTTTCACCCCCCTCAGATGAATTCTTATTGTCTCGTTAAGGGGCAGCAGCTGAGATGCATTTAAAGGCCCCCATTTTACAGCTTCTGGCCAGGTCGTTCTGACTGGGGCATTATTCCGGCACTGATGCAGGAGAGGGCGTGTTTGCACCACTGTACCCTCATAACTCACGTAACCTAATTTAGCTTGCTAAATGTGCCAGCTTGAGTTGGGCAGTGGGGCAGGGCAGGACATCAGTGGCACTCTCCTCTTCCAAACAAGTGCTGGGGCCGATTGTCTTCTACTCCCAGATACAACTCCATGGGGGTCCCGCGTCAGAGCCGGAAACACTCATCGTCTAGAGCAATGCAAGGACGCCCCAAATGCTTGCCTGTGATTTGTCGGAAAGAAAATGATAATGCTGTACATGTCACTGCATGTCGATAATTTAACTAAGGCAGGTGTAATTAGTTTCACCAAAGTATGAAAAATATGTCTCTAGACTCTTATCGGAAAATCCAATCACATGACTTGAGTCATATTCACTGGGTTTTGATTTTCCTCGGAAAACATCATGTCATGTTTCTTGTCCTCTCATTTTAATAAAAAAAAATTGTCATTCCCTGATTCTGAATGCAACTGATCAGATAGTGAGCTTCAGTGCTTAAGATTGGACTGACTTTATTCTGACACCTATGCTACTGTTCAAAAGTTTGGGGTCACTTAGAAATGTCCTTGTTTTCGAAAGCAAAGCTAATTTTTTGTCGATTAAAATAACATCAGTGATCAGTGTAGACATTGTTAATGACTGTTGTAGCTGGAAACAGCAGATTTTCTGCGGAATATCTACAACCCCATTTCCAAGTTTAGATGCTGTGAAAAATGTAAAGAAACACAGAATGCAATGATGTGCAAATAATTTAAACCCTATACTCAGTAGAAATAGTACAAAGGCATCATATCAAATGTTGAAACTGAGAAATGTTATTTCTTGAAAAATATATGCCCACACTGAATTTGAGGTCAGCAACATGTTTCAAAAAAGCTGGGTCAATTGGCAACAGGACAGTAATATGACTGGGTATAAAAAAGAGCATCCCAGAGAGGATGAGTCTTTCATAAGTAAAGATGGGGAGGAGTTCACCACTCTGTGAAAGACTGCGCAGGCAAATTGTGCAACAATTTAAAAATAATATTTCTTGATGTAAAATTGCAAAGAGTTTGGGGATCTTATCATCTACAGTACATAAGATCATTAAAAGATTCCGAAGATTCTGAGAAATCTCTGTACGCGAGGGACAAGGCCAAAAACCAATATTGGATGGCCGTGATCTTCGGGCCCTCAGGCGGCACAGCATTGAAAACAGACATGATTCTGTAGTGGACATCATTGCATGAGCTCAGGAACACTTCCAAAAAACATTGTCTGTGAACATAGTACGTCGTTGCATCCACAAATGCAAGTTAAAACCATATAATGCAAAGTTTGAAGAAGAAATCATGCAGATCCAGAAACCACCTTTTCTTGGCCTGATCTCATTTAAGATGGACTGAGGCGAAGTGGAAAACTCCTGTGGTCTGACAAATCAACATTTCAAATTATTTTTAGGAATCATGGACGCCACGTCCTCCGGACTAAAGAGGAGAGGGACCATCCGGCTTGTTATCAGCGCACAGAACAAAAGCCAGCATCTGTGATGGTATGGGGGTGCATTAGTGCACATGGCATGGGTGACTTGCACATCTGTGAAGGCACCATTAATGCTGAACGATATATACAGGTTTTGGAGCAACATATGCTGCCATCCAGACAACGTATTTTTCAGGGAAGGCCTTGCTTCTTTCAGTAAGAGAATGCCAAACCACATTCTGCACGTATTACAACAGCACGGCTCCATAGTAAAAGAGTGTGGTTGCTAAACTGGTCTGCCTGCTGTCCAGACCTGTCACCCATTGAAAAACTTTGGCCCATTATGAAACGAAAAATACAATAAAGGAGACCCCGAACTGTTGAGCAGCTGAAGTCCTATATCAAGCAAGAATGGGAATACATTTCACTTTCAAAACTACAGCAATTGGTCTCCTCATCTCCCAAATACTTACAGAGTTCTGTTAAATGATGGGTGATGCAACACAGTGGTAAACATGTCCCATCTTTTTTGAGACGTGTTGCTGGCATGAAATTCAAAATGGGCATGTATTTTTCCAAAAGCAGTAACATTTCTCAGTTTCAACATTTGATATGTTGTCTTTGTACTACTTTCAATTAAATATAGGGATAAATGATTTGCACACCATTGCATTCTGTTTTTCTTTGCATTTTGCACAGCGTCCTAACTTTTTTAGAAACAGCAACAACATTTCTGGGTTCGATTTCAGACTCAAAATGGCCAGAAACAAAGAACTTTCTTCTGACACTTGTCAATCTGTTCTTGTTCTGAGCAATGAAGGCTATTCCATTTCAGATATTGCCAAGAAACTGAAGAACATGTACAACTTTTTGTACTACTCCCTTCAAACTGCAAACTGGCTCTAACCAGAAAAGAAAGAGGTGTGGGAGGGCTCGGTTCACAACTGAGCAAGAGGACAAATACATTAGTGTCTAGTTTGAGGAACAGAAGCTTGGCACTGTAAACATTCTCCTAAAAGCAATCAGAGTTCATAAAGTTGCATATTCCTGAAGCCCCTTGTTATTGCCTCACACCTGATGTGACTGTGAAAGTTTTAGCATTGTATTGTCTGCTATTCATGCAACCAGTGTGCTTCATTCGCAAGGATTTGCTCTCTTTGCTGAGTCAAGCTCAAGATCAGAATCATAACTAAGGAACATGAATATTTATAACAGTATCCCCACGCCCATTCCCTTTAGCTAGTGTGTTTCGAGAAGAGACTATAGCTCCAGCAAAAGCTGTTTTTAACATACTTTTTGACGAGTATGATTGAAAAAACAACACCTGACAGCTTAACGATACTTCACAATGTTGTTTATTGAGCTCAAGTGAAACTAAAACGGCTGTGCATATGCTTTATGGCACCAAACAGAATGTCAACCCACCAGGAACGTGTGGAAACATTTTTTAAATGTAATTATAGCTTAGAATAACTTTGATTAGACAACACTGGGAATCTTTTAAAGTCTGATGTGTGAGTGCCTTAACCTATTTCTTGGACATTGTGCCTGTGCTCTTTAACATGTGGCCTGTTATACTGTATTTCACTGAACAGTCTGGTTAGCTAGCTAGTGAAGTAGCATGACTATGTTTGTTATTACAAAATTGTCTCATTAGTTATTCAAAACTGCCTGTGATGTTGAGGACAGGTTTTCTTAGAAAATAGGTACCCATGTATTAATTGCATTATGAACACCAATAAGCTTCTGTATAAATTGTATTATGTTTACTGATTAGAAACCTGCCTACTACTACGCAACTACTATGCAAAATCCAGTGTAATAAATGGACTGTGTTAGACTAGACTCAAATTTGCTTTAGGCTGTTCACGGACACCAAGTATAAGCAAAGACCTAGGTCAGCATGCTCTGCTGTTAGACGTGATTGTGGCCATAACCAACGACATCAGGCCTCAACCTTATCTATAGTATGGCCCAGCTACAGATAGCTCCAAGATGAAGTTGCTTGTGTCTCTTCTGTCCTTCCATTTGGGGCAGAACAGAAATAAATTGTCTGCTTTCATGGACCTAGAAATGTGGTGACCATGACAGTGTTGCATGCTATCTTATTTTCATATTGATGTGTCGACTTGTTTTCTTGTATGTATCTTGAACAGAAGGCATAATATTTTGGGAACTGACAAGAAGGGGTGCAAAAATGTAAAAGCAACAATGTGACTTCAGAGCAAATCTCGTGACATTACTCTGTACTGGTCTCTGTACTTATATTCTGTACCATGACATTCGTTCCCGTATACACGATTAAACCTGAAATAATCAACTGCTATACCAACAAATGAAGAGTTTTTACTTGATAAATTGTGACCACTTCCATCTTCCACAAGGACATGATTTATCTACACTTCAAAGATAGTTTTGCACTGAGAAAACATTTCCTTGGTTTGAAAAACATCACTAGGTGACCACAACTGTCAAAGCATGCCTGGTGACTGGGTTAAGAGAAAATAAAAGTGCATTATGGTTTATTAGTACCGTAACTTAGTAAGATAGTTAGTAAAAATAAAACCATCTTGCTATATCGGAAATGTGCACAGATCAAACAAATTAGCACAGGCATAAGGGTCAGGTAGGTGAATGCCTTTGGGCTGAATACACACAGTCTTCAACTGTGTGCTGTTTGGGGCTGCGTGGCAGTGACATACCGATGGCCAATGTGGTTAGGTGGACGGCTGATTACACATAATTTGTTAGGTGAAGTGAACAATGCACTCTGATCAGAATCTGGCATCAGGCTCAGTGTCAGGTCCTGGCTGGGGTGCCTCTAGGCATCTCAACGTGCCTGGAGGCCACAGTCAGGGCCTGACTGCAGAGGTGCCTCTTGGCATCTCTGGGTGCTTATGTTTAATTATCCCCAATCGGAGGCAGCTGTGTCCCTATTGCCTCTGATTGGGGATCGTATTTAAGTTGCCCTTGTTTTCCCCTTAGTTTGGTTGGTCATTGTTTGGGTGTATGCTTCAGTTTTGGGGTTCGACGCTCCTTTTGTTGTTTTTGGTTCTGAAGTAGAAGTCATGAAGAAGAACATTAAAAGGATGATTCCCTTAAACCCTGTACGTGTGTCCTGCCTCCCTCCACACCATGACACTCAGAAATATTCCTGCATACGATTATTGTTGCATTTCGTACCCTGCCCTCAAATATTTTCTCTTTGAACCTACATAATTCTCATGGATCACCTACTTTGTGATCAAAATGACGAATGTAGCAAAGAAGTGATGTTTGTTTTTCCGGATAAAAAAAGGTTGTGAGGGTGCATTAGTGTTTAGTTCATAGCTAATATCACCAGAAGCTGATTTGTTCTGAGTTTGTGGTGTGAGTTGGAAGAGTGCTTGAGCAGCTGGTTGGGGGTTGCAACCCCAGCAAGGTTGCACTCGAGCTAGCAGCTGAACACAATTTTCTGGGGCAAGAAGTGGGTGTCTCCAAAAGCTCAGACAAAACAGTAGGAGAGGTGCTATGTGCCTTTGTGACCAAACATCGGTGCATCTTCGTTTGAGGAAGTAGGTTTGTGTGTAATCAACCATGTTAGCTGGCTACACATGAGTGGCAGAGTTTCTCAAGTTAAGAGCTAGCAAAGCCCTTGTTGTACAATACACTACCAACCACTGCCTGCCTAAAAAAACCTAACAAAAAAAAGCCCCCAAAACAGATATATAACACCAAAAATGATTATCTAACGTTACCTAAGATTACCTACGCCTTTCGGTATGCAAAAGTTTGTACAACTAATCAAACTGACAGAGGTTTGCTGAGGTTTGGTCAGGCAAGTGCAAAATAAAAAGGTTTTCTTTTTTCTTTATTTGATGGGTCAAGACGAAAATCTGGTGGGGCAATATCTGCCCCAGACCCCTCCCCCAGAACCGCCCATGATCTAACAGTACTACATTTTGTAAAAACGTCCATATATGTTGTTGACAAATTATTGTTTAAAACACCATTATTTGAAGTGACATTATATTGTATTATACTGTCATTATAAATTACCACAATAATCATTAGCATCTATTTTCACCACAGTAGAAGGTTGCTTGTCTCTGACCCAATAGACATACCATGTTTTGACTTTGCTCTTGACCAAGCCACTAAGTAGAAAAACTCCATGTAGGCTACAGTACATCTAAAACACATTTTCACCCCTCTATCTGGCAATCTGCTCAGTCTGGAGTCATTTGATCCAGCCCTGAAACCCACCTGGCCACCCCATTAACGCTTACAGTAGCTTATGCTAGCAAGAGAAAAATAGGTAACGTACCATGCTAAAAGCTAAGTGTTAAAATTGTCTAGCTGGTGTGTTCTCTATACTTCTTTTAGTGTCTTAACCGATGAGGTTATATATGTAACTGGGCTTTGCTATTAAGCTAGCTCTGGTTTCACAAGCCCATTTCTGCCCTGATTTAGAGTGGTGTGAGCCAAACCGTCTGAGCATGGACGTGCTTTTTTAAAGCCACGGTGCTACATTAGATCCTACAGGTAGCTCTCCAGGAACAGGTTTGAGCAGCCCTGCTCTAAATGCAGTTAACAAAGCTTACAATTTTTTGTTCTATTAATCAGTATATCCTTAAATTCAGTAGCCTTCAGTTAAGAACATTTGCAAAAATAGTTAAACATTTGATAAAAGGCACTAATAGTTTGTCAAATAATCAATCCACAAGGATTATACAGTATAAGCCTCTCACATCAATTACTCTGACTCCTTAAGGCTGACTGTGCAACCTGTTGATGGACACTTTGCCCCCAGTCACAGAAAAGAGGAATAACTAGCTTACCTCATGAAACTGTCTAATCTCCTGAGGGGCTTGCTCAATTTGTGCTTGATTTGGCCACACAGCAGAACAGAGTAACGTTTTAATGCATAAACATCTAACTACATAAAATGTCAAAAATCAGCAGCAATCGTCTTTATACTTTTTGTGTCAAAGGATTTAATAAGAGGGTGTTACCTTTCAATGGAATAACTTCAAATGTGCTGTTATCTCCAAGCTACTATGGGGAGTGACTTAAACAGGGTCTGTGGACACAAACTGATGATTTTTAATACAATACTTTTTTAATTCAAGTCTCATCATCTGCTAATTATTTGTGATAACAACCAGGGGGACCACAGATGACTATCAAATCAACTGTTTCTGTGTGGGTTTGGATTTTTTGATCGGTGCAGGTTTTCAAAACATTCCACTAATGTATTTTATACAACAACCCAGAACAATTACTAATAGGAGACATTAAAAACATTTTATTAAAGAATTTCACAAATTGACATTTTACAACAGTTTCAATAACATATACATTCACCCAAAGCGACTTAGTAAATGCATATTTAACTGAGACATCCTGCATGAATCAGAACCACAAACATGGCAAGTGAAATTCAGTTCTGCACAGAGGTAAAAAATAAAAGTGACTCAAGCTTAGAACAATCATAAATCAGCTTTAGCAGATGCAAGACAAAGATACATTCACCTTGGTTACGCACTGTCTGAAAAAGCGAAACAGCTGGAACACTGTGTCCAAGAATGAGGTAATAGCCAAGTTGAATTTCAACCTATATTGATAATTTTCAGAGTAACAAATAATTCCTGAAATTGGCACAGGAACAAAACAGTACACTGGGATATATGACCTAACTTTTCACTTGTTTTAACTTTTCAGTTATAATGTGGATGCCATACAATCATTGCCTATCTGAACACAACTTACAAGCTCAGTTTCTGTAGAGACCAGTTGAAGCTCCAGGTCTTCCAGGGATTACAGTGCCAAGGTCCTTGAGGTCATCAACATGTGGGCTGAGATCTTGGATTCCAGCAGCCCACTATAAAAAGGACAGAATAGATGTCTGCCAACAACAGCTGCATGAATGGCTTCCTGTCTGAAGTGTAGAGAGAAAGGCAGTGCACCAGTGTTCAGTGGTGGGCCATGGGTGTCAAAATACATATTGAATGGAAATGTCTATGCCACTAACACTGTATGTCACTGTAAGTCAAACGTTTGTTTAAGTATATAGATAATATGCACACATTCACTAAATTAACCATACAGTGCTGCTTGAAAGTATGTGAACCCTACAGGGATAGCCATTATTTTTGTATAAAATAAAAATAAAAATCATAAAAAGACAATACATAATAAAGACATTCCAAATAAAGGACACATCCCTTTAGGGTTCACAACAAACAAAAACATATGATATATTGTTTATTTATTCACAAACATGGTTTATTTAACAAAAACCCAGATTTCATCTGTGCAAAAATAAAACTATACCAACAACAGCCCAGCCTCAAAGTGGTAGACCATGCTAACTAACAGAGCGGGGCCGCCAAGTGCTGAAGCGCGTAGTATGTTAAAATCGCCTATCATCTGTTGCATCACTCACGACAGAGCTCCAAACTGCGTCTGGAAGCAAGACCAGCACAAGAACTGCGTGTCAGGAGCTTCATGAAATGGGTTTCCATGGCCAAGCAGCTGTATGCAAGCTTCACATCAACATTCCACAATGCACATCAACATTCCGCCCAAAACGCTGATCCTTGCACAATCCGCCATGGTTTGTAATGTGTAGATAAGTTTACTCAGGCAATACTGAATGACCATCACCGGGGTCTGCGTGGTTTAAATACACAGACCATGCCAATCAGCCCATAAAACATGAAAGGTTAACACCCACCGGTTGTAGGACATCTGTTGTAGCACTTATCGGAACATAAAATGCCAGGAGGTTATAGCATTGCTGAACCCTGGCACCCTTTTGTTAAACACCAAACATCTTGCCGCTGATATAACATTTATGTATTGCCTGGGAATTTAACATTCCGGAACCCTAAGACCCCATTGTTAAACATCAAACATAACCCACCTGTTATAACACTTGTCCAGGGTGTTTATCAGTCGTTGTAAAACATCAAACATGGACACAACAATGCAATCATAAATTACAAAGTCACCGGACATGCATACGTCATTCCGGAAGTCCTGCCCTAACACACGTCATACAGGAAGTCCATACGTCACACCGGAAGTCCCACCCAGAAAACCGGATGTCCCGCCCACCTGTCAAATCAATCTGGAAGCCCCGCCCACCAGGGTCATAAAACACCAAAGTGACACATTATACCCTACATTTACTACTTTCCTGGTCTCTTGATGATGTGAAGTTAACCAGGTCCAGTGGAGGAAACGCAGCCCCAGACCTTGAAATTCCCACCACTGTGATTGACTGTTTGGGTAAGGCCCTTGTGGTGGTAGTCAGTGTTGAGATTTCACAAAACATACTGTAGTGGATTTGCTTTGGACCAAAAAGGTCAATTTTGGACTCATCTTTCCAGAGAATGGACTTCCAGAAACATTCAAGACTGTCTAGGTGGTCTCTGGCAAAGTTAAGATGGGTAGTTTGGTTCTTTTTTGAGAGCAGAGGCTTCTTTCTAGCAACCCTCCCTTGAATGCCATTTCAATTCGGTGTTCTTCTTATTGTTGAAGCATGCACAGTAACCTGGGATGCAGCAAGGGAGGTCAGCACATTTCCAAATGTTATGTCTGTGTCAGGTTTTCCCTGATTATTTTTCTTGTGGCTCAGTGGTGATATTTTGGAAGGGTGTCCACTTCTAGGCCAACTTGCCGTCATGTTAAATGCTTTTAACAATTTTGAGATGGTTGTATAGCCTTCCCTGGTCTGATTTGATCTCACTAACCTCATCCTGATGTCCTCTGAGATCTCCTTTCCTCTTGAAATGGAATGTTTTAGATTCACCTGCAACAACAAACTGACCAGGGCCCAGTTTCCTAAAGCACTAAGATGATCGTAAGATGCACATATGTGCCTCGTTATTTTATCAGTGCGTTTCTCGAAAGCATCGCTACTTAAGTGGCACGTAACATCACTCGTTAATTAATGAGTGCTCCGGACCACTTGTTAGTCCATCGTAACAGGCACTTTACTGTTTTCCTTTTCAACTTTTTTCCTTTTCTTATTGTTTTCCTTTTCAACTTTTTTGGAAAGGAAAGAAAAGGGTGCAGTGGTCTCTTAATTTTTTCCAGAGCTGTATATATTCTGAATAGCTACTGGAGGAACTGATCATTTGATGTCCCATGATAGATTTCCGGCGATATGATTTTGATTGACTGAAGACCACCCCATTGGTTAGATATAATGTAAATTATAAATGTATAAATTTCTTCTTCGAGTTTTACATTTTCCTAATGATGCCTAAGTAGTAGTAGAATACATCGTCAGCGATATTACAATATATGCTTCTGATAAGTAATCAAGCTCTATTGAAATGCAATAAGGCTATATTTAAAACGTATTCATGGCCTAATTCCATTCCAAACCCCAAACATGGCCTAATTCCATTCCAAACGGCCGTAACATAGCCTTACGATGCACTTTATAAAGAGCAACGTAAGTGATGGTTTGGGAAACAGGTGTAAGTCCGTCATAAGTCCATCTTAAGGCTATGTGCATCGTTAAACCGTAGTAAGTGCCACGTTATCAGGAAACCAGGTCCAGGTTTCTTGGCTCCATTTATCAAAGTCCCACCCAAACTCATTCCGAAAGATCCCTCCTTTGATTGGTTAATTTGGTCCCCAATTATTTACACTCCTGATTTTACCTGTACACAATGTACACGATTTAACCAATGTAACCTGGGGTTCACTTAATTTTGCACCTGAATTAACTCCTTTTTAATTTAGTTTTTCTACTATACTCACAATTTACTTCAAACCAGCATATGGAATTGGTAACTATAAACCTGTTACATCAGATTAAAAAAAGGACAGTTCTATTTAAATAAACAGGAGGTTTTAAGGATCATTTGTCTGAGTATTCATAGGCATTAAACTTGATCAAGAGGGCCGTATTGTGCATGTATTGTAGAGGTGAAAATCCGCATTGCAAAACCTATTTTGAAGAACACAGGCTATATTATTTTCATAAGTTTATTACATTTTAAAAATGTACAAAATAAAAAGCACACCAGACACATATATATCCATTGGATGTTTGATCTTGTTTTGATGATCTAGAAGGAAAATAGGTAGGCCTAAAATAAAAGTTGCTGATTGTATGGCACACAGCTTTAGGGGTTTGTGTGTGCAAGCAAAACAGTTGCCGTGTTCCGTATGCACTTCACTTTTCATTAATAATTATTTAGTGTAATACATTTAATGAATTGCTGTATTAACAATCGATAGTGTTACTTTTAAATCTTTCCTGAAAGCTGTTTAGACAAAAGGCTTGCTCGTCGAATTTCGTGTTCAAACTTTAAATTGCTGTGAAAATGGCTTCATAGGTAATAGGCTGGGATGGGCAAGTCTGCCCGGTTTCACCTTCTTGCAGCCTTTTCGATTTGGGGGGTTTGAGGGGGTTTTCTGGAGACCTGTTCCACACATTGATTTCTCTGCCCCCATCTTTGATTTGCTTAGGAAACTGTCAAAATTCTCCATTCTGCTGAGAGCATCATCGGTGAGGAAGCAAACTGCCTCTTCATTTTGTCTAGCTTCCATAATAGCAGGAAAAAGTATAGCTAGTAAGCCTTGGTTGAATTTCTTTACATTAAATATGAAATAAAGTAAATATGAAAGTTACATAAGGACTAAATAAAAGTAAAAAGTATTAGGAGTAATTATAGTTCGGTTTGTCTTAAAATTCGGAAAAGGGCTTGCATTCAAAAGGGCTTGCATTGCAACATTCATCAGGAGCTCTGTTTAACATGACCACTCACTTTATCATCTTGTCCCCGCCCCATGTTTGATATTTTTATCTAAGGGTATCACCCATTCATCCACTGATGTCATTCATTCAGTGAGGGGAGATTAGTGCCTGGGTAGTGGGTACCAACGCTGATTTTGGCGGATTAGGTAGGAATACAAGTTTAAAAAAAACAACAGGTAAATAGTCTCTAAATAGTTTTCAGCTTGTGAGTTTAGAATTCTGACAACGGAACAATGTAATATATACCTATTTAGGAAAAGTCATGGAAGGAGGAGGATGTAGCTCTCAAAATGGCAAATTTAATTACAAATGGTAATTTGCAGATCTAGTGTTAAAACATCTTCAAAGGCCTGATGTAATCTTTGGAGTGACTCTCCCTAACTGAGGCTGAGGTATGCCAATTAGTTGTCTTTTGGCCTCAGTGTTCTTGTTAGTGTTTTGTTCCAGCAGAACAGCATGTCCTTCCAGCAAGTTCTGGATGTGCACGTCTCCCTCCTTCACCATGTCCAAAGACTGCTTACCGTCTTACAACTTTCCTGGTTTGGGAAATAAACAGATAGTGGGGTAATTAAAATGTATGAAAAGCACTTTAAGTAAAACGTTATCGTTATACATACTGCATGGACGTGGGTAGAACGTTTTTAATATCACATCCCAGTAGGTTCCAGACAAGAAAACGAAGATCTCTTGATCACTTGGCCTTGGCTGCAGCCTCAAAGATTCTGTAGGTCAACTATGCTGCTAATACCCAATGTCTCACTAGCAGTTAAATGCAACACAGGCAGGCATCATTAGATTTTATTGCTTCTTGTTTGGTCTTCTGGCAAATGGTAACAGGTTTAATACCTGTTACCATACCTTCGGCAATAGCCTAGGCAAGGGAATATTAGACAAAAGTAATACTTACAGTACATCTACCCTTATTTCAGGATGTCCCCTATCACTTGAAATGACAAGAATGCACCTATGACAAAGCGGTATGAAAATATGAATAAAGTGGTATAATAAATGGTAATTTATATTTATATATATTATGCAATTTTCCATTAAATTATTATATTATTCATATACATTATTTAATTATTTGAATGTAGCGCTGTTACAAGATTAATTTACGGAATACTTAATTACGAAAAATGAACACAAAAACACTGCATTTCTAAAATGCAAGGTAGGCTATAGCCTAGGCAACGTAAAACTGTTGACATACACTTAGTACCAAAATATAAAACCAATATAAAAACACAGTCATCTTTTGAAACCTCTCATCTTACACCGTTAAAATTGGGCACAAATCTGTTCACATTTATAACACCGCAGAATTTTTGCTTGTTGAAGCAAACATGGCCCAGCTCTATGCATGAACTTGTCCAGAGGTCGATTGCACCAGCTAGTCGTATATCGGTCTTAACTCTACCTGATGTAGAATGCCTTTAATGAGCTATGCCTGGATGTAAATCCTACACCTAGTAGTAGGTACTGGGTGCAACCAGGGCACAGCACAAATGAGGGTGCCGACTTGTTAAAATTCTCCATGGTCACACTATTCTTCAGAGATATTTAAAAAACTACTTAAAGAACATGGCACTATTTGTACATCATCACAACCAGCGGGCCTTTAGGAAGGACCGAATTATACGCAATAAGAACAGCCTTCAAGATACGGACAGGGAGTGTTTTAAAGGGTATCTGCTTTAGTCAGCATGATCTGTAATTGTATATGAGCTCTCGCCTCAGTGGGCTCAAACCATGCATCATTCCCAGCATTACAAACTGATTGCTTTAAGATTTTATGCAAACTGCAATTCTTGAACAGAGTGGGAGAAATTATCATTGTCAAGTTATACTCATCCAGATATAAATTTTCTTTTTATTTGAAGTGGTGCTATTGAAATTAAATAAAGCGAGGCATAAAGCGGGGCATCTGTAAATTAAGGAGCACAAATTGGAAGCTGGTTAAGTGGTCCAACCCCGTGGTCCTGGTCTCATAATCTGATGTGTTATAGAAATTTCTTGAACTGATGTATTTTTGTATTCTACAAAAGTATAAAGGAATTACTGGTTAAAGTATTGAGTAAATGGGAAAGTACTGAGTCCCCATGTTTAGATATGAAAAGGAATGTGCAAAAGGGGATCTGGTCTCTATATATTTGTTTATGGTCATCATTGAGTGGTATCACTAGATAATTGGGTCCTCGGTCAACCCGTCAATCTGGTAATCTGTTTATACCATCAGTGTATCTAGTCTTTGTCCAGATGGTATGTGGCCCTTCTGAGTTAAAAAGGTTGCCTACAGTGTCTTTAGTCCCCTGGGGTAAGGTGGGGGGACAGCGTACATGCTTACTAAGGTCACCACTATATGAACGATATATTTCAACAAAGCAATTCAGCAATAAAGACTGATTTGAGCCCAGAGACTGAGTTTGGCTTAAAGAACATGGCAGGTGAGACCCAGGACAACTGTGAGATGGGCTGAGATAAGAACCTAGCCCTATGGATCTCACACACACACACACACACACACACACACACACACACACACACACACACACACACACACACACACACACACACACACACACACAAGA